>PVJC01010546.1:0-43477 GCA_004026665.1 Murina feae
GGTACACCCGCAGGGAAGGGAGGGGTGCATGTGGAAAGGCAAGTGACATGTGAGGCTGGAACAGTGTTCCCATCGCAGGGCCTTGTAACCCACACTGGACTAGGTCATAAGTGAACGTGTGCTCACCGAAGTGTTTTGAGCAAACATGCGATGTCGTAGGCAGGCTCCAAGAAAGCCCCAGTGACCCTCACCTGCCATGGTATTTACACCCTAGGTGGTCCCCTCCATGGGAGTGTGGGCTGGGTTTGGTGGGTTACTCCTGATGAACAGGGCACAGCAGAAGTGAGAGGATGTCATTTCTGAGATTAGGTCGTAAAGACTGTGTCTTCCATCTTGGTATTGGGAGAAGTCAGCTGGCGTGCTATGGAGAACCCCACCTGGCAGGGGACCAATGTCCTCAGCCCACAGCCATGTGAGTGAGCTGGGAGCTGACCTTCCCTTGAGCAAGTCCTGAGATGGCGGAAGCACAAGAGAGATCTGACCCAGAACCACCCAGCAACTGCCCCTGGATTCCTGACCCTCAGAAGCTGTGAGGGAATGGATCCTGGTTGTTTTCTGAGGCTCGATTTTGGAGATAACTTCTTGCACATCAATAGATAACAAATACAGACCGTCTATTTGTGCTGTAAAAATGGTCCTGGCACACTGTGGAGGATGGAAATGTGGAGGTGGTGGCCTGGATGAGGCCTTTTAGGGATAGGCAGGAGGAAGGGCAAACCGAGGAAGAATGGTTTGCATGTGAGGAGAAATGGGGGAGAAGGCAGAGGTGGTGCCTGGTTTCTGGCCTGAGCATCCCAGTTGGCAGAGAAGCCACTGCCTGGCAGAGCAGCAGGCGTGGAGGAGAGACAGGGAACTTGGGCTGCCAGAGGTCGTTTTGGAGACACCTTTGCACACTAAGGTGGAGGCACCTCAGAGCCGTCGGGAATTCAAGAGGGAGAATCAGTAGCTGGCGCTATGAATTTCCAATCTGTGGCATTTAGGCAAGAAGGGACTGAGGGCAGGGGGACAGGCTCCAGCGAGGCAGCTCTACAAAAGCTATTTACCTGCCTCAGTTGCCCAGTCTGAAAACAACAGATTTGTGGAGCATGTAAATTAGCTTTCATGTATGGTATGTAGACAAGGACCAGCATGTAGTAAATATTCAGGAACGGCGATTATAAACTTCTTTGGAGAAGAGAGGTGAGTTTCCAATGGCAAGGTGGGCCAGGAATTAACCATGAATCGGTTTGCAGTATTTGGGCACAAATACAACATAATTGTCCATCTGTCAACAGAAAGCTGCCGTGTCAAAAACTCTTTGAGCTTGTTTATGAAAGGACCGTGTGAAGAAAGCATGCTGCCCCAGTGGTCTGGCTCAGTGGATAGAGAATCTGCAGACTGAAGGGTCCCAGGTTCAATTCCAGCTCAGGGCACATGCCTGGGTTGCAGGCTCAATCTCTACTAGGGGTGTGCAGGAGGCAGTTGGTCAATGATTCTCTCTATACCCCTCTCTCTTCCTCTCCGAAATCAATTAAAAAATATATATGTTTATTTTAAAAAAGGAAGAAAGTGTGCTATGTGCTACAAGACACATCTAGCAGGAAAATAATCTCACAACCCTTTCTCTATCAGAATAAAAGGCTATTTCTTTAAGAAGTTGTGGGTGAAGAGGTGTTTGCTGCTTGTAAAATATTCACCATATCTAAGAAACACCTTCCCAGCAACACCTCCAGAGGTCCTCAAACTTTTTAAACAGGGGGCCAGTTCACTGTCCCTCAGACCATTGGAGGGCCAGACTATAGTTTAAAAAAAAAACAAACTATGAACAAATTCATATGCACACTGCACATATCTTATTTCGAAGTAAAAAAACAAGGCGGCAAAAACACCGGGCAGGCCAATAAATGTCCCCAGCGGGCCGCATGTGGCCCGTGGGCCATAGTTTGAGAACCCCTGATAGACAGTGTTCGACCATCATCTGGCACATGGCCCTGCCGGGCTGGCATGCGTAGTTAACCTCCACCGCCAGAGAAGCTTTCTCAGAGGAGGCACTTGCTTATCTTGGGGGGTCGGCTTATTGCAGAGGGGATCCCCAGGAGCACAGCCGAGGGGGGAGAAAAGTCATTCAGGGCATGTGTCCATGCGCAGGTGTCACTGTGGGCCACTTGGAGGCAGTCCTGCCATAGCCCCTCTGTGGCCTTTGGGGCTGTGAATTCCAGCAAACACGGTGGCCTCATCCTGAGCTGGAGCCCAAGACAGGCCTGGCTGGTGTTCGTGTTGAAGAACCTGTCATTGGACTCTATAAGTGGGGGTGATTGATCCCCGAGGTCCTGCCCAACCATGTAATCCAGCCTGGTGGCATCCGCAGGTGATGGGTCCTCAACTAACTGTCCCCATCTGGCTGAAATGCCCCGAGGATGGCTGCGAAGGTCCCTGGGGACTGGAGGGAGGCTCCCAGGCATAAAAGCAGATAGACTTAGGCAGGAGGTGGAAAAGTCAGCATTCTCGGGGAACACCCAGCACCCACCCAAAAGTCGGCCAAGAAGTCAGGACAAGGTGCTGGCATCAACTGCCAGCCACACCCCCTGGCCCATTTGCTGTCTGACGTTGGCAATCTGCTCCTGAGTTTACTTTCCTTATCCGTCAGGCATTTAAACATCAGTGAGAAAATGCGCTTAAAAATGCTTAGAGATAAGCCTGCGCGTTTCCTTTCTGCTCTTGTGCGGAGCCCAGCCCAGCAGCCTGGACTTTCTCCACGTCGGAGACAGGGAAGCGCTGCTCTCTTCAGGCGTCAGTCAGCTTTGAACATTCCGGCCAAGGAACGGGTCTGCACCAGGGTTGCAGTGACACAGCTGTCGGCTGCCAGGGTTGCCTCTTGCTCATGAGTCACGTTTTCAAAAACAGACAAGCAAAAGATGTCAACTCTCTGGACTCAAGTTCGTTTTTGATGTCAGTGTTTCCTCAGTCATTTCCCACATGATCAGCCCACTCACACACAGTCTTATCTTCCAGGGACCAGCAGCCAGGATGACAGTTACTTCTCATGACCTTCCTATCACGCCTGTTCTCTGGACAGCACAGCTGCCTTGTGGGAGGGAGGTGATCTCTCCATCTACACGTCTTTCTCGGTAACATCCTGCACCATCCGCTTCCTTTCTTCTTGACCATGGTTTGCAGACCACTCGTGGTAGCGCCACATCCCCATATGCTTCACAATGCCGCCCAGTCCTTGGGCCTTTGTAGTTGCTATCCTTGGCCAGCTGCCCAGTGCTTAAGCCATTAACACCCTTTTTCCTGGAACTGCCTCCCTCCTTGATCCAGATGGTGACAGGGTCTCCTAAGAGTTTTCATAACAATTCTGGCTGACACTTCTTGAGCACTTCCTGTGCCCAGACAGTGTTTAGGGGTTCCTCACTTCTCACAGAAACCCTATGAGGTAGGTGCTATTCTTTGCCTCATCTGGCAGATGAAGAAACTGAGGCAGCAGGGTTTTTAAACTAATATGCCCAGCTGGCTCAGTGGTTGAGGAGGTCACAATTCAGTTCCTGATCAGAGCACAAGCCTGGATTGCGGGCGTGATCCCCAGTGTGGGGTGTGCAGGAGGCAGCCGGTCAACGATTCTTTCTCATCACTGATGTTTCTATCTCTCCCTCTTACTTCTCTACAATTAATAAAAATATATTTAAAAAAATAAAATGTGGCTAATAGGTCATCAGAGTGTGGTGGACTCAGGATGGGAAACCATTAGTCCTACTCCTGAATCTGTACCCTTCTCAGCCGTGTTGCCTTTCCCACTCCAGACAGGACGGCACAGCTTGCTGTCCCTGGCTGGGCTTCAGTGGATCAGTGGGGCCCAGCCCAGCAGGGAAATACCTAGAACTAAGACGGAGAGTGTGCGTGAGAGGGAGAGAGCCACACGCAGAGCTGTGCTACGTGAACAGGATGACCTGCCTGGAGCAGCCAGGTTCCCGGCTACCAGGACAGCTGCGCAGACTCCACACCCGTGGTGGAAGCGCCCCCCTCAGAGGCCTCTGTGTCGGTGCCAGTCGGGCCCACATTAACACCCCGAGAGGCCTCAAACCAGACAAGGTTGATCATTCCCTACCCCTACAAAAGTCACTGAAAGTAAAAATCCTGCTCAACTGTACATAAGGAAGCCCTGCGCAGCTGTGGTTTGCACCTGCTACTTACTTTATTTACTCTTTAAACATCACCTATCATATTGTTTAAAATTCTTTGCAGGTGCTTTAATACTGTTGTAATTAGCTACTTATTAATAATAGGAAGAAAGCAAAAGGGAGGCCAGACTTTAGGAGCATGACCATCTAGGCAGCTTCACCAGGTAGATGCAACTTTGCACTCCCTAGAGAAATTCTCTGCAGATCACAGGCGGGAAGGGACTGGACAAAGGTGGGATGGATGCACGTGCAGTAAAGTTGGGTGGCAGAGGGAAGGTGTCTGTTGGTCTAACTTGAAACAGAGATCGTTGGCCATAGGGGGTGGGGCCACTGCAAGCGTGCAAAATCCTGAAAGGTTAAAATCCTGAGACAAAGGAATTCTTGCTCCTTTTCTTTTGTCCCCATTTCCCTCCTGCCTCCTTCCTCTTGCCCGTGTTCCCTCCAAGCCATGTGGCAATAGACTACAGCTGGGAACACAAGCTGAGCCAGCTTGATGCTGACTGGACTGTGTACACATGGAACAGCAGCTTTAATCCTAGCTTTGCTAAAAGCAAAATGGACTTTCTCCTTGGCAGGATGAAGAGAAATGGGGCCTTGGAAACTCAAGGGGTTGATTCCACACAAAAAAAGCTTTTCACAATACCTCATTCTCCCATGCGAGTCTCAGGAAATTCTTTTTCTCATGCCATTGCAAGAGGCCTACTTCCGCCAGCAGCAGGTAGGGACAAGGAGGCTCCCACTGATAACACAGCACCCTCTGGTCTGCCTTGTAGGCAGCCTCCAACTGCTTGTGTACAAATTGATAATAAATTTCCCCTTTCACCGTATTGGTTTCTGCTCCTTGTCTTAAACGTCACACAGTTGCTCACAGCAGGTCTGGAGCTTAGCCCCCACCCTCTCCCCATGCTGAGCTCCTTGCACACACGGCAATCATTTGCGATGCATTCGGTTTTGCGATGCATGTTAGGTTTGTTTGACCCATCACTGTGAGCCCTGTTGTTTTCCACTGAAGATGAGTTATTAGTTATATCTTCTTAGAGGCTGGAATCTCATAGGGCTATGACAGCTGCAGGACAAGACCCAGGCCACCCCAAAGACTAATCTTGCTCTGTCACTTCTCTGGGAGGAAAGTGCTGGCCACCCAGTGCCTAGGTGAGTCGTATCTTTCTTGGTGACCCTGAATTATGGAGGGTGTTGACACCTGGGAGGACTGCTCCTGTGGAGGGGACTCCTCCCTTAGAGATGAAAACAGCTGTCACTAGCTCAATTATTTTGTCTCTCATCTGCCTCTGACACTTTAAGTACATAAGGGTACAAAACACTCTGCAAACTCACAAAAGGTGCACAAGGATATATGTCATTCTGGAGTATCCTATCTAATAAAAGACTAATATGCAAATTGACCGTCACTGCAACACACAAGATGGCCGCCCCCATGTAGACACAAGATGGCCGGCAGGGGATGGCAGTTGGGGAGTGGAAGGGGATGGCAGTTGGGAGGGACCTGGCCTGCAGAGGAGGGCAGTTAGGCGTCAATCAGCCTGGCAGGGGAGTAGTTAGGGGGTGATCAGGCTGGCAGGCAGAAACAGTTAGAGGGCAATCAGGCAGACAGACAGGCAGGTGAGCGGTTGGGAACCAGCCATCCTGGATTGTGAGAGGGATGTCCCAGATTGGAGAGGGTGCAGGTTGAGCTGAGGGACTCCCCCACCGCCTGCCCCATGCATGAATTTTGTGCACCAGGCCTTTAGTTTATAGAATAAGCAAAGGTACTGCTCTCTCTCTCTGACATATCAGTAGTCTGATTTGATGCTGTCACTGAATTGACCAAACTGTTTGAGCATTTGAGAGCCAATAGTTCTAAACTTCCATTTGCAAAAGGACCTCCTCAGGGTATTCATTAAACTTCAGACTTCTGGGTCCCACTTCAGAGATTCTGGTGTAATAGAGGGGGAGCCCAGGAAATTGCCCTTCAACAAGACCTTCCCCTAGGTGACTGATGTGGGGTCTCCCAGATGCTCCAAGAGGCAACAATGTCAGCACAGCCTTGGGTAAGAGTGAGTATGTTTTGAATTTATAACTTTACACACACACACGCCCCCCACATACACATGTATGTACACACACACACACACACTTCTTCAATTGGTTTTACCCAAGTTGATTGGCCACTTTTACTTTTAAATTGTTGTGGCACATGTCAGGATAATTGGTTATTTCTGTCCCTCTATCCAAACAGATGTGCTGGCATGTGTGGTTCCTAGCACAGGGTTTTAGCATTCATGTCATTATCACTATTCTAATCCTGTAGGCTTGACCTTCAGACCACAGGGAACTCAGTTGCTTGAAATAGTAGCTAGGAGATTACACCAGGACACAGAGGAAGTGGAGTTGGAGAAGGTGACCCCCTGGAGATCTGTCCCCAGGGAGAGCCCAGCCTCCCACACATGGAATCCTGAGGCAGATGGGGACACCACCATGCAGCCCACCCTGCCGGCAGGACCCAGGGGGCCACTGGGCCCATAACTACAGCAGGCACAGTTCTGGCCACAGGCATTTGATTGGCACCTGAGGGAAGGCATTTACTATCAACTGAAGACCCACATGCTCCCTCATTCCCTAGTTCGCTCCCACGACCAGCCCCGGGACTGGCTCTACTCAGAGAGCTCTGCTTGGCTTGTGTCACTTTGCGGTAGACAGTATTCAAGAGCCTTCTCTCCTACCTGCAGTGAGTCCTGATCATGAGTGATTTGGGGGGATGGATGGGTGGGAGGAGCAGCACCAGATACATAAACACAGCCTGCACTCTCTTTCAGTTCCCATAGCATGTCTGTGGGTTCCAAATTCCATGTGGGGAACAATTAGAAAAAATAGATCTAAAATATTTCCTTGGGTGAGACACGGGCGAGAATGAAAATAAGGCTGAAGATTCTGAGTTTATGAATCCAGTTGACTCTCATACCATCACCATCATTGTAAAGACAATACCACTTCAACCATTTGATAACTGAGAAAACATTGCCAAAAAGGACTCAAGAAACTCACCCACAGTCCTGCGTGTGGTGAGTGCAACACCAATTCTAACAGGCTAGTCGGATGCCCAACCTCTGGGCCTCTGCTCTTGGTGGGTGCGGTGGCCAGCGTGCAGAGAACAGCAAAGGCAGTGAGGTTCTGGAATGTTCTTGGAGCTCACCCTCCCATTTTGCCTTTTCAGTTTTATTCTTTCTCCACTCCTCCACTTAGAAGATGTGTCTACATAGTGGAGAAAGTGGAAGGAAACAGAGAGAGCCATGAGCAGGACTGTAAACAGGACAATGGCCACTGTTGTTAATAACGTCATTTCCCTAGTCACAGGAGATCTGAAGACACAGAGCAGCTATTAACACAGAGAGAGAAAACGTAGTCATTTATCAGCATGAGAACAATGTCTTTCGGTTTCTGCTCAGCACATCCACCAGCCTTTATTTGAGCTTCAGTGAACCATTCGTTTTCCAACGGCTATCTTCCTTCTTGTTCCTAGTATGGGGGAGGGGGAAGGCCTATTAAAACTTGAATTGCTTTTAAACTGTTTCTCTTTCCCTTCTGGGAAGATTCCCTGCATAAATTATCTCTCTCAAAGTTCATTTCCAGGGGCTTGTTTTTCTTTAAAAAAAAAAAAAAAAAAAAGTCTACAGATTTTTCTCTGCAGACTTAACGTCTGAAACACACCCAGATCCCTCTCGAATAGTTTCCTCTGTACGTTTCTCCATGTGGGTTTTATTCCAAGTGGAGCCAGTGTTGCCACAGGCAGGCTGGGGCTATTTCTACAGGTTACACACACAGAGAAAGCACGCTCCCCACCCAAACCCACGCACAGCACCCTCTGCTTCTAGACAAATGATGTTTTTGCAGGGTCCCCTTCATGAGAAAGACCGTCTTGGATTCTCTCTGCTTCAGGTCTGGAAACCTCTGCACACACCATGCATTATCATCAGATATGCCCTCGACCCCATGGACCATGGCCACTGCATACCAACCGCCAGCCACTGACTCCTCTTACCCGAGGTTCTTGCCCAGAGAACTGGGAACACTCGTGTTGGTGAGAAGGCAAACTAGGAGTATGGCATGCATTAAGCTGAAGATGGGGTACTGGAAGGAATGAGCCCTTTCTTTGCTTCAGGCAGCTTAGCTGCACCTGATATTAATAAATGAAATAAAGGCTGAGCAGTATTTAAAGCAACCATACAAATTGAAACATGCTCATCTAGCCAATAACACAGGATGAAAATCTGGATGTCAGCAATAAATAAACTGAATAAACTCTGTTGGTCATTTCTGTTCTTTGTAAGATATCGATGGGAGCTTTTTTGATAGCTACATAACGCTTTTGTCTTACATCAAGTCCTTTGGACAAGTAGATGTCTAAATCCACATGCGTTACTCTGAACTCAGTCGTGTGTTTTTTTCAATATACTTTTATTGATTTCAGAGAGGAAGGATGAGGGAGAGAGAATTAGAAACATCAATGATGAGAGAGAATCACTGATCGGCTGCCTCCTGCACACCCCACACTGGGGATAGATCTCACAATCTGGGCGTGTACCCTGACCAGGAATTGAACCGTGACCTCCTGGTTCATAGGTCGATGCTCAACCAACGAGCCACGCCAGCCGGGCCAAACTCAATTATTTTCCATTTCTCTCATACTTATACAGTGATTCTGAGAAGACTAGAGGGCAGAATATTAAGTGTTTCTCTTTTAAATTATATCTTAGAGTCAGTTCTTCAGCATATCAATATATTTTAGGATCCTGAGTTCTCATTCAATGTAACGGTTGTCCCTCCCAACTTCATGTTATTCACAGCATAACCTCAATGACCTGTCCAAGCCACTGGTTTCAATACTGACAAAGACAAGGAGACCAAGGAACGCACTCCTATCTGCTGCTGATTTAGGTTGATCGATGAATCAATGCTCTTCAGCTAGAAAGTGATCAACCAGTTGTCAATCTAGCTGATTATTACAGCACCCAACTCACATTTCTCCATCTTGGCAGTTTGAATATCATAAAATTCTTTCTTATGTGTCTTGCTAAAACTTAGATATTCTTCTTATATAGAGTGATGGGGAAAATGAGACATTTTTGGGGGGCTAGCAATCTGAATCTGTGCTAGTAACCTAATGCACATTCTTATTAGCCTACAGTCTAGTCACTGCCCCTTCCTTAATTATCTGGTCCTGCAAGACCTGTTTATCAAAGTACTACTCCCATCAAGGCCATAAACCACGAACAATACACAATCCCCAGACAGGGTTAACACCACTGGCACCAGGCCAGGCCTTTAAGTGTGGTCTCATGGCCCCCATCCCAACACACGGGGCTTTTTGCAAAGCCCGCAAAAGGTCCAAAAGTATGACCAATATTTGGAGGACAAAGAAACCAAAGGGTATAAAGAGAAAGCTTCCTCCATATTGGCTTGCTCAGGATTTGGAGAGAAACAGTCTCCCCTGAGTCCTGTTCTAGTACATGTGAAACATCTGAAAATAAATGGGGTTTTCCTGTATCTCTGGTACTCCTGTGTACTTTTCGGTCGCCAGGTGAATTCTTAGACATTTTAGTTTGCCTTATGAAAACTATTACAGAAAGACAGATTTTGGCTCAACAATTAAAACTGCTTGGGAATGGAATCAGTGCTCCAGAGGGTGGTGAGCTCCCTGTCATTGCAGGGTCTCTAATGTCTGGCTGGTTGTGGAGTAAAATAGGGAAAATTCAGGAATTAAGGAATTAAAAGAAAGGAATTAAATTGCTTTATCTGTATGGTGACTCGCAATTCCAAACTTTTTGAATAAATGGTTTCGAGTGGGTAATGAGTAAGTCCAATGGTAGCTTCAGGTGCAGCTTGGTTCAGAGCTCAATGATGTCACATGGTGTGTCCCTCTGCTCTGCTTCCTTTCGTTGCTTTTGCCCTCAGCCTGTCTCTGCTTCTTGCTAGTCAGATGGTTACAGTGTCTTACTGAGCCTATGTACTCATGCCAGCAAGTCCAGAGGAGAAGAGAATCTGCGTTCCAGCGCTCACGGCAAACAGACTGAATAGATTACAGTGGGCCATATGTCCGTCCTGCAGCAATCACTGTGGCCAGCGAGATGAGGCATGCTGTTCTGGTTATCTGTTGCTGAGTAGCAAATCCCTCCAGATCTTAGGAACTGAAACAACAATCCTCTCATTATCTCTCCTGGTTTCTGTGGGTAGGAATTTGGGTAAAGTCAACTGGGTGCCTCTGGCTTAGGAACCCTCATGGATTTGCAATCAGATGGTGCTGGAAGCTGAAATTGGGGGAGGGGTATACGGTGCTGGGAGCTGACTGGCACCCCTCCCTCATGCGGTCATGGAGCATCTTCTTGTGACCTTTCCAGCTGGGCCAGGTTGGGCCTCCCCCACAGCATGGAGGTCTCAGGGCTGTCAGACTGTTCACAGGGCAGCATCCCAGGAGAACAAGATTAAAGTGTTTTCAATTTTTATAGCCTATGTTCAGAAATCGCTGGTGATTGACACAGATACAAAAAACCCACCCAGATTCAAAGGGAGAGTACATAGCTTCTATCTCTTGATGAAGAGTGACAAGGTTCTAGAAGATTTTAGAATAACATCTAGAAAAACAGCCATCAGTATATGTAGCAAATAATATCTGCCACATATACTGATGGGCTTAATTCACTCAAAAGCCAGTCCTAAGCTAAGAACCCCAAGGCGGACAATTCCCAAAGAAAACCTGGGATTATTGATGGAGAAGAGGGACATGGACAAGGATGAGAGAAGAATGACCCCTCACTCCTGGGTGATGTGGGCACTGAAGGACAAGTGAGGAAGGAAGGAGGTCATTGTTACCTCCTATTTGATTTTTTAATATATGTTTCCATAATTACTTTATTATATGATTTAATTTTGTAGGAAACTTACATTTTTAGACAAAACTAAACACAAAAGTTTAATTTTAAAAAGAGGACATTATTAAGTTACACACACCCCCCATTAACTTGGAATTACCAGTTGAGAAGAAATCTGACTAAATTTTCTATGTGCTATTTATAAACATATCAATGGCATAAACAAAGGCAACAGTGCATAAACTATTTTTAGGGAAAATTTTTAGGAAAAAAATTTGATGTTGAAAAACAAGGTGCTAATTACAAATATTTCTGAGAATCTGGTCATTAAGCATGTTTGAGGTTGCAAAAGTTCTTTTCTATCCTCATTCTGTTATAATATTCTTAAATTCAAGTAGGAATTTAGCAAATACAGGCAAAATGTGTAGGGAAAAAAAGCTTTATTTCTTTAAAAAATCATTAGCAACTCATTATTTTCACGCTTCTGCCGTAGTGACATTGACCCTTTTCTGCGTAGAGTCAGGCATTGTGCTGTTTTCCAATTTCGAGAAATGGCTACCAAAAGAAATAGACTTATTATCATAAATTCCTATCAAGCGATAAAAAAATCTACTTCCTCTGTACAAGTGCGACTGCTGTTATAAAGATTTCCTTTCCTTTCACCCATAGTGTCTGGGAGCTAAGTTAAAGCACTCCTGCTGTGGACCTTCCTTCTCTTCTACACAAATGCAAAGCTTATTAAAATAAAAAGCCCTCCACCCTCTCACCCACTGGGAAGGCCAACCTCAGATAATCACCTGTTGAAGGCGTCAGATTGTGACTCTATGTTTCTCCTGCAAATCTGCCAGGCCAGGGTGGGGGTCAGGATGCACGATGGAGCAGCACTGGCGATGGGGGCTGTGCCTGAAGGATGCTCAGCTCATTCATCCCAGCCTCCACCCTGACACCCACCGTTGCTTTCAGCAGCAGAAGATCAACCATCTAAAGAATGTGCTCTAAGGCTCCCCTGTTTGGCGGAGGCTCTGAGATTTCTGAGCATCTTTCTTCCCTCAGATGCGAGTTGCGCTAACAATGAGACAAAGGAACCAGCTCAAAAGTTCAGTGTTCGAACAACCATCCATTGTCTGGTCTGTATGAATTCCAACGCAGGCTAGCTTGATTCCCATTTTTTAAACCATATTGACTAAATTGGACTATTATTTTAACATTCTGTAGAATTTTTTGTATCATAAAAACCTATTCCCCATTTTTGATTTCTTGCTGGATATACTTATTTTTGAATGTGTACTTTCTTTGCTTGTGAGCAGTATTTGAACCAGCTTTTGCCAACAGAGCCTGTATCCTTCCTGCAAAGGCTAAAGAATTGCACAGGCCTGAGAGCTGGCCCAAGGTTCTCCTATCTGCTGTCCAGGGTCTGGAGAGGCTGGCATAAGCAGATTGGGAGCCTGGTGTGGAGCCATCAGCAGAAGTATCACGGAGAAGGTCCTGGGAGGGGTCAAGGCCTAAAGGCAGGATGCACTGGCCTCCGTGCTGTAGCTAAGGTCTTCTTATCAAACATCTCACTTGATTTGAGGGACGAGCTAATGAGCTCGTGCTCACACAGAATGCAGAGAAGCGCTCTTTTCCAGGACGTTCACTTTTTCCCCTTAACCCTGGCCGGAGCCACATGAAAAGAAGATCTTGGCAAGAAATGAATGACTCTACATAGCCAATTCTCTTCCCCAGGAGGAAGCCACAGGATGGTGCCTGCTGAGGGGTGTCAGGGTCTCAACTTCAAAGCCACGATGAACCGGCTGGGAGGGGCTGCCCTGAGTTCACACAGGGGAGGAGCCTACGGGGCAGCGACTTGAAGGCAGATCACAGGACCCAGGAGCAACAGGAAAGCAGAGTTCAATTTTGAAGTTGCTAAGAGTCCATTTAGTCCAAGACACATATGAAAGTTGGGTCCAGAAAATGGAGCAAGCAAGGAATAAAGAAGCAGACCAACCAGTGATCCCAGGAGAAATGGAAGCAGCCGGTCACCAAGCACCTGCCCAGCACTGGGCGAGGCCACTAGTAATCTCAAACCTCCAACAACTCCACGAGGATAGCCTGCTGCCATCTTGGTTATCCAGACAAGAAGGCTAAGGCTTAGAGGTAACATGATTTGCCCACGGCCACATTGCTAGGTAGTGAAAAGCTTAGCTGTTGCTTCAAGCTAGAAGAGAAAGTTCTATACAGATGAGGACACAGAATTTATTGCTCTTAGGAAAATATTATCAAAGGACTGAGTCCTTCTTTTCCAGAGATTGAAAATTCTTGCTCTGGAGCCAGCCTGTAAAGCATCCAGTTGGAGCCTGAAACTCTGGAAAAGTCCTGTTCTGTGTGAGTCCGTTCACAGGAAGCATCCAGAAACCAGAGCTGCTCACGCATGGACTTCCTTCCCCCTTCTTCAGGGGGCTTCTGGGGAGGTACAGTCTATGGCAGAAGTGGCCACAACCCATCCCCACCCCCCCAAATCAGCACGTCTATGGCCTCAAAGGAAAAACCCTTGTGCTTCGATGTGAAGTTAGGAAAAGGTCAGCATCTTCCCTGGGACTCAGGGCAAGGAGATAATGCCAGCAAACCTACTGAGAACACAGAATACAGATTGTGATAGAAAAGTAGATAAAGTGTCCCTGCCTCCAGCACCTATAAAGAAAAAGGGAAACATTATTCTACACCAAAGATTTGAATGTTATTAATAATTACCATGTACCAGACAGCAATTGTGTGTCTAGTGTACATCCATTTTCAAATGGGGTCAGGGATGGCTTGGAGGGAAGCAACAGCGGCCTACACCGCCTGAGGCAAGAGGCCTCAGGGGAGGGCAGAGCATAAAGTCAGGAACGGGAGCTGTAGCAGGAGGGAGGGGAAGGTGGGCAGGAAGCCTCCGCTCTGGACTTCCTTCCGCATGCCTGCCCTGCAGGCTGGCCTCCCTGGCTCTCAGAGCTCCAGCTCCCTCTCGCCTTCAGCTCGTGTGTGACTGTGGCTCCTTGTGACTCTGATCCTGGCTTTGACTTTCCATGACCTGGGAGCTCCAAGGCTCAACTCTCTGCCTTCCGTTTCTGGGATTAGTTTCTAATCTCAAGAGAAACGCGAACAGGCTCGCCTGACCTATGAATTTGCCCATTGGGGTCAGGTACCTGTGTGTGGTCCAATGTGCTATGGTTTTGGGTGGTGCTAAACCCACGTGGTATATTCATGGCCACCTAGGACCAACCCTGCACTTGGCTTGTAGGCAACTCCAAATCAGAGGGCATGGCTGACAAGGTCCCCCAGAACATGTTACTACTCATTTTAGGAAGTAGGTATTTTTTTATTTTTATTTTTTTACATATAAAGGGGGAGGCTAAAAAAGTTTGCCCACAGTCACAGTTAACAAGTGCAAAATTGAAAGAAAAAAAAACCTCTATCAGTTTATATCTATTACCTATTGCTGTGTAACAAATTAGCCCAAAACTTGGTGGCTTAAAATGAAAACCATTTTCTTTGCCCACAGTTCTGTGGGTTGGCTGGCAGGGCTCATCAGGATGCTTGTCTGATCCATGAAGTATGGTCTGGCTTCTCTCAGGTGGCTGCAGTTTTGTGTAGAAGATCCAAGATGGCCTCACTCACATGTCTTTCCACAGCAGGGGGCCCCCTCTGCTCTGAGTTTTTCATCCTGCGAGGCCTCTCTTCTCTTGTGGAGTCTCATTTTTCAGGGCCTCTCTTTCTTCACCTGGTTTCTCCAGCAGGACAGGAGACTTCTTTTTGTGGTGGCTCAGGACTCCAAGAGAGTGAAATGGACTCACAAGGTGGGCAAAGCATAGCTCTGGAGATGAGTGACATCACTCCTTCTGTTGGTCAAAGCAGGTCAAAGGGCCATCCCAGACTCAAAGAGAGGGCAATGGACCCCACCGTGGGATGGGAGAAGGGATAGGCACATTTCAAAGGGGCATGAGGACTGGCCAGGTTTGGTGACCATCTTTGGAAACAGTCTTCCACAGAATCCAAAACCTGTGCGCTTGGTACAATGCCAGACCCCCAAGGGTAGTTGTCAGTGCCCCTCTGATGTCACCAGCTTCTTCCAAAGGCAGCTGGCATACAAGCCAGTGGCACCAAGCTGAAGGTGACACCACCCTTCAGTTATTTAATAAGCTGGTGTCCTCGGGGGCCCAGCGCAGAGCTGGACAAGAAGACATAAGTGAGTCAGCCCTGGCCCTGCCTTCCCAGAGATCACTGTCTCCGAAGAGCAGGAGGACTTGTGTCCAGAGGAACTGAGTCATGTCCAGGCCCCTCCGAGAACAATGAGAACTTGTGAGCGCAGGAAGCACAGGGGCTGCCAATTAACCTGGGCCTGTTAAGACTTTTATTTTTCTAGGCATTCCATCAGATTGGGCTACTCAGAAGCCTTAGAAAATAAAACTTTAAGCTGGGAAGTTATTAAATTCATAATTTTTAATGTGATTTTTAACGGAAAGAAACATCCTCTCCACTTCTCAGGTTGGAAACAGCCTGAAACAGAGATGAGCAGCCTACAGCAGCAGGGGGCTGGAGGGTGCATTATGTTCATCAGCCCAGATGCCAGAACCCAAACACAGACACTCAAGAGGAACCCAGTTGCCTGAGTGTCGGGGGCAGGAGCCAGGCCAGGGGTTACAAAGGTTCAGGTCTCTCTGCTGAAACTAACTCCAGCCCCTCCGGTGACAGCACTGAGACCACGCCAGCACAGCTCAGCGCCCCTTCCCTCTCCATTGCTGGTCTAAGACCGTCAGAGGAGCCGGGCCTCCTGGTAGCCCTCAGTCTCCAGGGCTGACCATGGGGCTCCCCGCGCATGACCTATTCTACCACTGGGATAAACCTGTGTGTCCATGAAAACCAGCTGCTTTCCGCAATCTACCTGCAACTTTGCAGGGGGGCCCTGAGACTCTCCCCAAGGTTGCTATTTTGTCCCAGCCACTCCTGGGGTCCTCCTGTGGGACAAATGGAAGTTCACCATTTGTCACCCAGCAGTTCCTAGGTTCTTTGAAATCTTAACTTGCTGGCTTCGCCTGTGTATGTGAAAGCCGCTGCACCCTCAGAGATGTGTCGGCGCTAAGTCACACCTTCCTGACCTGCGAAGGTGCCTGGGGCTGATCTCTAAGCTGCAGCCCAAAATGCAATCACTAAGCTGCCGGTTCAGGGTCCAGATGTGAGGGAGCCACGTTGTGGGAGTGAAAATGAGACCTCAGAACCACTGGGGCTTCAAGATCTTCTCTGATGCTGATGGCTTGTCCCAAAGGACTTCATGCTTTGCAGCTGGGCGACTTTATCCGAGGAAGCTGGCCTCGCCACAGCCTCCCGGGTCTAATTCTCAAAGGCTGCCTTGCTGGGGGCGGAGAGCCTGGGAATAGTGAGTTATTCCAGAGCTCCGGGTAGGGTTTCTATGAGGGCTGTTTGCTATGGACACACCTGCACAGCTATTCCTTCCACCTGAGTGGGCCAGCGGTGTGTGCTTTCATTCATGATGGAATAAACAATGAGATGGCCCTGTCTGTGCTTGTCGCTGTGCGCCGTCCCCCTCCCAGTCCTGTCTCCTCCCCACTTCTCTTTGCTTTATCACCTTCCAGGTTTCATTTCCCCCTTTTCATCATGGATCATCCTCAAAATATACAGGAACTCTCTTAAGGATAACCCAGGAAGTGTTTGTTCATGAAACGTCCAGCCTGCGACAGGACTGTGATGGGGCTTCCTCAGTCCCGAGAGCGGCTTCACAGGGTATTTTCCGCCAACAACTCAGCTGCCTCTCCTGGGAGACTCAAGCTGCAAGTCTTAGTCAAAAGCCAAGATTCCATTGGAAGTCCTGCTGCTCCGTAGAGCACATTCCTGGACCCAACCTTCCGACAGTAAAGCGCTTTTCCAGTGGCAGATGAACCTCACCAGATGGCCAAACGAGCCGGTGACTCTTAAGGGACTAAAACTCATTTCACTTAAAGAAAAAAAGATGCTACCTAAAATAGCCCCGGGGCTTCCTCCCAGTTCCTCAGCAGCGCGGGGTGCATGCGCGATAAGGTTTCTCTCTAGCGCCCTTACAGTAACGCTCAGGGGTGAGGTCAGTTCATGAAGACACACACCACCGTCCCAAACTGGAAACTGCAAATCCCCACGTGCTTCGGACGAAAGGTCAAACCCTGCTAAGCTTGCTCCAGGCCACAGGCTGGGTGTGGACTTTGAGGACAAGTCCCCTAAGTGTCTTCTCCAGCCAATGTCAATCTGGGGACGAGGGAAGGGCATCTGAACTGACCCCGCTGACTGTGGTAGCCTACGCTTGGCGTCTGCTTCCATGCCATCCAGGGAGAAGCCCATGAGGAACCTGTTTCTGCAGCAGAGAAGTCAGGAAAAACACTGACGCCTAGGGACCAGGAAGAGCTTCTTGGAGGAAGGTTTAAAAGAAAAGTCTTCAGTTCTCAGGTTGACAGAGGTCTGAGCATGTGCTCACAGGACAGTGTACGCACCTGTGCCCAGCCCTCAGGAAGGCTCTGCTGACTTGCCTGTAACCCTTGCTGCCACTCCCACCTGGAAGTGGAAGGGATAAGGTCGCTCTCAGAACTCAGGGTTAGTGCCCCAGAATTAATAAAAAATAAAAAGACTCCATTTGCCTTCTATGGCCATAGGACTATCCTCTTCCCCACCGATGTGCCCATGCTGCCTCTGGTGTGCGAGTGGGGTCCTCACTCCAACGGGATCTGCAGCAGTTTTAAAGCACGGCCTCAAGTGCTTTGACATTCCTTCCACCGAGGAGTCCGTGACAGTTCTGACCAATAGAAGATGGTGAAAGGGGCCTCAGAGCTCGGTATAAAAGGACTCATTTATCACAACATTCCCTCTTAGCGCTCTGAGCCTCCAGGTCCTAAGTCTGAAGACCGTGGGGCCACCATGCTTGGAGGAAGCCCAAGCCACATGAAGAGGCCACATGTAGGCACACTGGTGGAGACACCTTGGAACCCAGATTCCATGGCATCCCAGCACCAGCACAGGCACCAGACATGTTTGAAGAAACCTCCAGATAATTGCAATGTCAGTGACTCGAGTCCCCTCAGGCGTTCTCTAGTCCTCCCAAGTGAGACCTCAGACACTATGGAGCAGGGACACGCCATCCTTCGTGTGCCATATTTACGTTTCTGTCCCAGAGAATCCATAAGCATAAGAAGATGCTTCTTGTTTTAGGCCACCAGGCTGTGGGTGGTTTGTTACACAGCAGCGGACAACCAGAGAATAACCAGAACTGCTTCTCCTATTCCAGCCCTCACAGAGAACCCACAGGCTTCTGTGGTTCAACCAACAGCAGGCAGCATGTGGCTTCCATTTGCTGGGTGCTGTGATGTGGAGCATTGGTAGAAGGGAGTGAAGGCCTCTACGAAGCTTCTCCAATCAGCTGGAGAGAGATGCCTCTACCTCCAGGTGCTCCCTCCTGCACATAAACAAGTGGAGGCTCTAAGGAGCAGGTCAGGTAGCCCTGCAGCCTTGAGAGGAAGATCTTCCCACCTTCCTCTGGGTCACATGGCTGTAGGGTGCTAACTGCCTCGTGCTCTGGGAGTTGCAAAGTGATTTGTGTCCCCTGGGATTTAAAAGCTCTGCCTTGGCAAGTGCCACAAAGGGCCTGAGTCTTCCAAAAGCTCTTTAAGAGATTATTCTGACTGTTCAGTGGAAAACAGCCTTTCCCAGGTGTCTGAGGCTGACTGATCGAGGGGCATGGGGACAGTAAGTGCTTGAAAGAGGCAGGGAAAAGCACCAGTGCAGGCGCCCCTGGCAGCACATGAAACAGACGAAGCTCATACTTATGAGTCCTAGCACCAAAGCAGAAAACCTTGCAAAAGTCCTCCCTTGTGTCCCCTGGTCTACCCATGGTCCTGTCTCCCGGCACTTGCCTGCCTGGAGGCTAACCCTAGGACACTGAGGACACAAGAAACCCAGAAAACCAGATACTCACTCAGGAGTTAAAGAGCAGAGTCCAAGGGCTGAAGTTCTCTGGCCAACAATGACTTCACATTCTTGGGAATAAACTATTGACCAGATGCACAAAGAGAAGATCCATGTGCAAAAACAGGCACAGAGACAAAGACGGGATTCCCAACCCAGAAAGTCTCTCACAGACAAATCCACCCCGTGGGACTCAGCTCCCAAGCTCTGGTCCCCAAATCCCACTGAAGAGCAGGAACCACACCTGCCCAGCTGAGGGGAGGGTGCTTTGGCCTCAGTCCCAAAGACAGCGTGTCCTCAGCAGATAACTTCCAGGAAGGTAATGCCTTTGGGCTCCATGTACTTGGAAGTTCAATTCAAATATGATCACTGTCTGGAAAACTCGCTTTCTCTGCCCTGGCAAATGTTCTTTCTATCTGTTTTAAATTTGAAAGGAGTAAGTGTCCTAGAATGTTTAGAAAATATAACTCCATATTCCCGTCAATGGGTCATTATTTCAGCAAACCTGAAACCGTGTGATTCTACATCTTGCATTGGCAGCTGATATCTGCAGAAAAAGAAACTAAGGCAGCAATTAAGGGGAAAGCTGGTGAAAGTCAAAATGCTTACAAACAAAATTGGGACTTTCAGCAGTGAGCTCCTTAGGGGCAGAAGTGTGTCTTGTCCCTTTCATCAGTAATATCATGATACCTAGCACTGAGTGGGGATTTCGATAAGGACTTGATGGAGGGAGGGAGGTAAGGAAGGAGGAAGACATGCTTACACACATGCATGTGTAGAGGAGATGGCCTTTTGTAATACCTTCTCTACCGAATGGATCTGAATTTCAAAAATCCTCTTCCCTCATCTTCATTCCTGCATCTTTAAATACTCCCTGGCCACTGCTCATTGGGTGAGCTGGCATTATTTTAAGATTAAATCTAAGTTCATCAATAGCTCATCATCTGTACATGCAGACTACAGAGGCATCTGCCAACGCAATGGGAAACAACTGGTTAGGAACCATTGCCCTACAAACTTGTCCACTCTAACTGACAAAAGGTGTGACCATCCGAGAGTGACATTGTGTTAACACAGGCAGCATTTATTTGATGTCCTTAACATTCACTGTCATCCGGTGATAAGAAAGACGACGATGGGAATAAATTTCATCTCTTTAAACTTGACCTAAAGGTTAAACTTATACCCAGACAGCTGTATGTGGATATCAACTTATCAATCTATAGACATTTCTACCTTCAATTAAGATATTAGTTTCTTTGTTATTAGATGAATCTTTAGGAAAAAGAGCTGGCTGCAGTTATATCTGGTTTATCAAAGAGTTTGTGAGAAACAAAAGCTGGAATACAAAGAAAAATATAAAAATAAATGTGAAGTAAACCTCTAATTTAAATAGCCTCCACTGATGTATTTTTAAGAAAAATGTCTGTTTCAAAACAGCTGAATGGTTTCTTAACCAATGGCAAAAAAATAAAAAGGAAAACGGTTGTTTAATAATTTAATACTTGTATACATTTCGCCCTCTTGCTATTCTAAAATATACTTAAGAAAAATGTGGTTTATTTCACTGGGTTAACTAACCAGATAAGTGATTTAATAATGTTTATAAATACATGCTTAAGAACCTGTTTCCACCAGCTCTTAAGCATACTGTATGGCTGCTATTGCCAAGAATTTTGTAAAGTTTCTGATTTATTCAACCAGAAGTGACAGAGCCATTACTTAAATATATACAAACAGTAGAACTTTAGAGGCTATTGTCTCTGTAGTGAGATAATGAAGCAAATGTTATAAGAAATAACTGAAAGCTGCAGTGCATATACTGATTGATCATAAAGACACATTAGAATGCAAAAATAATGGGAAAATAGTGAACATTTCCCCTCATGCTGTGATCTAGTTCAGGCAACTTGATCCCTACACCTGCCACCTGCTCTGAGTCAGGACCCACTTGTGTCACCATAGGTACCTTCAGATAAGCATCGCCTTCTCATCCTTAAAAGAGGCTCAAGTTATGAAGATGTTCGTGACTTCACTTCTTGATTCTGTTTGAAGCATGGACAGATTGCTGCACTGGCTGAAGTACTGGAATAATATTCCTAAGATCCCTACTAACATAGAAGGGCTACGACTAATCAAGCGATAACTCCTCAGCCTACAAACAAGAACAAAACAGGAATCTCGCCTCGCCTGAATTGGAGCTTTGCAGAGGTTTTGATATGAATACCATATGCTTGTGTAGAAGCCTGAATATTTTCAAAGTGCTCCTGAAAATGTCATGCAGAGAAATAAATTACTAGGCTCCCGGAATGTAAGCCACCCGTCTCAGGGTTAGCTGGACCTGTCTGGTCTGGGCCCTGCAACCGAAGGTGCCAGTAATTCAGACAAGATTCTAAAGGAAGCAAAGGGACCACAAGTTTCCAGAGCAGGGAGAGAATAAAGACAGAGGGAGCCTTTGAAGCAGCCTTAAAGAATCAATTCTAAGGGCCAGAAGGGAACCAAGTGGATTTTCTCCTGGCTCAGAAGGAGGTGGAGACAAGGAAAGAGGCTGAGAAGCAGAGGTTCTAAGGAGGCTTCTGTCTGAAACAGGAAGCTGCATGCACTGGAAGACCTCCCTGCTGGAGGAGACATTCCCTTGCCAGGAGGTCCTGTCCAGGCACAGATGGACCGCTTTCCTCCTCCAGGTGCTCCCATGGAGCACGTCTATGAATCCTACATAATATCCATGGCAAGCACCCTGGCCACCAACGGTGAATGTTCACGCTGCAAAATGTAGACTTCTGTACAAACCCGAACCACCTACCAATCTTTAAGATCATGTTAAACTGCAGAAGAGTAAGCTGACCCCCAGCCAAGAGAAGAAGCATCTGCCTTCCCAGGCTGCTGCACAGACTTGGGCCCCAGCAGCTCTCCCAGAAGGCACATCGCAGGTCACAGGTCATTGCAGTGGGCCAGGCTCTGCTGCACCAGTGAGTGCAAGATGCTGCTCAGAGTTCCCAGGTGTGACGTGCTAGCCATTAGCTCATGGAGTTAGTGTCTTAATTCTGCTGTGTGATTAAACCAAGACAGACTAGGTAGAGAGGGTAAGAGTACATTTTTATCATGCAAAATTTCAAACAGACAGGAGTGAAGAAAATATGATAGTGCGCCCTCATTTGCCCATCACCTAGTTTTAATAATTATTGCAATATTTGGCTTTCTATTTTTCTCTTTTGTTCCTCTTCTTTAGAATCCACTTTCTATTCAAATTTCCCCCAGTTGTCTCACAGGTGTCATTTTCCACTAACACGTTGGAATCAGGATCCAGAGTAGCTCCCGTTGCTATGGCTGCTATGTCTTAGATAAATTCTTAGCGTTCTTCATTCCTCAAACTTCTTTAAGTCCCACTGTGAAAACCAGAGGCCAGAGCAGCAGAACGTGTTTGTTGTATCATGAGCTAGAGATTGAACTGCTCAAAGATGAACCCAATGCATGCGCCCCACCCCACCCCATGATGTTTGGGAAATTAGCACAAAATCAGAGACCTTTGCTCTTCCCAACCCTCCCCCTTTCACTTTCCCCAGCATCCGTACTTGATTGCTCTTTCACCTTCTGATTGCTCACTTCGGGCGCCCTGTAAATGTGTTCAGCTTTCCTTCTTGGGCAACATCTCTTCATCGTGGCTCACACGCCAACGTCCAAAAGAAATGGGTCCCAACCTCTAGACCATTTGCTCTGGTCTGGTCAGGTCAGGTCAGGTGAGGTCAGGGTTGGTGGGCTGGGCAGGAAATGTTTTTCTTCTGTTCATGCTGAGAACGAAGCTTCTGGAATCTCTCTGGGCATTGCCTCACAGGGTAAGAAGCAGGGAGGCCATCTGCCCGCAAAGACCTTCTGTATGCTGACTGGAACTGGGCCCTCGGCAGGGTCTCGTCCTCATCTAAACCAGCAGTGAGGCTCTTCCCTGAGCCTGTTCCCCGCCAGCACCACTGTCCCAGGGCCTGGGCCACGGGCCACATGGCACAGCCAGGTCCACCTCAGGGAGCTCTTGGCACTTTTGCTGCAAAGCAAGGAGGGCAAACCATGTCACTGTTGGCCACGAGGACTTATTATGAAGCCACATATGAAGCTCTCTTAACCGGCCACAGTGAGAAAGTTCCACGAGGAAAGGCCAGGACCTTCCAGAGAGGCTTCAAGTGGCTGTCAAGTGGCTGAGACATCAAATCTCAAAGCATCTGGCTTAGGCGCCACTTGACACAACTATTAAAACAGTCCCGGGCTCTGGTTTTTGTTTGTTGATTTGTTTTCCTTTAAAAAAAAAAAAAAGCGTTTTACCACATTTCCACCTGGTCCCTTCCCTCCACAAACACCGGAAGGACCCACGGCCCCCGCCACCTGCTGCTCAAGGCCAGGATGTGTGCTCCTCTGACTACAGGGCCCCTGCCGGGCACGCCGACTGGCCAGCGTGTCGCTGAAGACACAAGCACAAGAGCTTTTCAGTTACTTGGTAATTAATTCATGCTGGTCTACAGGCTGTCTCTGAAAGTGTTCATTAAAACCTCGTTTCAAAATCAGCCAGTCACGAAAGGACAAACACTGTATGGTTCCACTCAGGTGCAGTATGTAAAGTCAAAATCATAGAAACAGCCCTAACCGGTGTGGCTCAGTGGACACAAGCATCGGCCTGTGGACTGAAGGGTCCCAGGTTCGATTCCCGTCAAGGGCATGTACCTTGGTTGCGGGCACATCCCCAGTGGGGAGTGTGCAGGAGGCAGCTGATCGATGTTTCTCTCTCATCGATGTTTCTAACTCTCTATCCCTCTCCCTTCCTCTCTGTAAAAAACCAATAAAATACATTTTTAAAAATTGTAGAAACAGAGTAGAAGGCGGTTGCCAGGGGCTGAAGGATAGAGAATTCATGTTTAAGGGATGTGGAGTTTTGCAAGAGGAGAAAGTGCTAGGGACCTGTTGTACAACAAGGTGAATATACACTACTGAGATGTACATGTAAACGGGTCGGATGGGCCTGGCCAGTGTTTCTCAGTGGTTGAGCATCGACCTATGAACCAAGAGGTCACTGGTTCAATTCCCAGTCAGGGCAGATTAGTGTTCCTCTCTCATCTGTGTTTCTAACTCACTTTCTCTCCCCTTTCCTTTCTCTCTAAAATAATCAATAAGAAATATTTTTTTAGTTTTTAATGGGTAAGATGATAAATTTAATGTCATGTGTTTTTTGCCACAATATAAATAGATATGTAAAGAGTTAAATAAATAAAAACCTAGTTCAAGCAATCTCACTTGATTTGGCCCTAAACCAAAAATAAACACCTTCTACAATTTTGCACTTCTCGTCTTTACACTACTCTTCCTTTTTTTTTTTTAAATGGAGAAACTGAAAGTTCTATAGCACCAAAGTCAGTTGCTGATTTTGGTATTGTTGGGTTTTTTGTTTGTTTGTTTTTTAATTTTGTTTTATTGTTTAAAATATTACAAAGAGTAGTACATTTGTCTCCTTTTTTCTCCCCTTGACTTTCCCCCAGCCTCCCCTATCCATTGGTTAAGCTTATATACATGCATAAAAGTCCTTTGGTTGATCTCTTACCTGCCCCCTCCCTTCCCGCCAACCCTCCTCGGCTTTCCTGCTATAGTTTGACAATGTGTTCGATGCTACTCTGCTTCTGTATCTATTTTTGTTCATCAGTTTACTCATCCATAAATGAGTGAGATCATATGGTATTTTTCTTTCTCTGACTGGCTTATTTCACTTAGCATAATGCTCTCCAGTTTCATCCATGCTGTTGCAAATGGTAAGAATTCCTTCTTTTTTACTGCAGCGTAGTATTCCACTGTGTAGATGTACCACAGTATTTTAATCCACTAATCTGCTGATGGGCTCTTAGGCTGTTTCCAAATCTTAGCTATGGTGAATTGTGCTGCTATGAACATAGGGATGCAAATATCTTTTCTGATTAGTGTTTCTGGTTTCTTGGGTCAAATAGGAGCTCCATTTTTAACTTTTTGAGGAAACTCTATACTGTCTTCCATAGTGGCTGTACCAGTCTGCATTCCCACCAGCAGTGCACAAGTGTTCCTTTTTCTCTGCATCCTCTCCAGCACTTATCGTTTGTTGATTTGTTGATGATAGCCATTCTTACAGGTGCGAGATGGTACCTCATTGTTGTTTTGAGTTGCATTTCTCAGATGATTAGTGACTTTGAGCATGTTTTCATATGTCTCTTGGTTTTCTGAATGTCCACTTTTGAAGTGTCTATTTAGGTACTTTGCCCATTTTTTGATTGGATTGTTTATCTTCCTTTTGTTAAGTTGTATGAGTTCCCTATAAATGTTGGAGATTAAACCCCTATTGGTGATAACATTGGCAAATAAATTCTCCCATGCAGTGGGCTTTCTTGTTGTTTTGTTGATGGTTTCTTTTGCTGTGCAGAAGCTTTTTATTTTGATGTAGTCTCATTTGTTTATTTTCTCTTAAGTTTCCAAATGCTCTAGGAGCTGTATCGGTGAAGAAATTGCTTTGGCATATATCTGAAATTTTGTTGCCTTTGGATTCCTCTAGTATTTTTATGGTTTCCTGTCTTACATTTAAGTTCTTTATCCGTTTTATTTTTGTGTACGGTGTAAATTGGTGGTCTAGTTTCATTTTTTTGCATGTATCTGTCCAATTTTCCCAACACCATTCATTGAAGAGACTGTCTTGACTCCATTGTATGTTCTTATCTCCTTTGTCAAATATTAATTGAGCATATTGGTTCAGGTCGATTTCTGCGTTCTCTATTCTATTCCATTGATCTATATGTCTGTTCTTGTGCCGGTACTAAGCAGTTTTGAGAACAGTGGCTTTGTAATATAGCTTGATATCTGGTATTGAGATCCTACATACTTTGTTCTTCTTTTTAAGGATCACTGCAGCTATTTGGATTTTTTTTATTCCAGATGAATTTTTGGAGAGTTTGTTCTAAGTCTGTGAAATATGCCGTTGGTATTTTAATGGGGAGTGCATTGAATTTATAGATTGCTTTGGGTAGTATGGACATTTTAATGATATCGGTTCTACCAATCCATGAACATGGTATGTTCTTCCATCTATTTATGTCTTCCTCTATCTCTTTTTTCAACATCCTGTAGTTTTCTGAGTAGAGATCTTTTACCTCTTTAGATAAGTTTATTCCTAGGCATCTTAATTTTTTTTTGGTGCGGTGGTAAATGGAATTGCTTTTTTAGTCTCTCTCTATAAGTTCTCTATTGGTGTATAGAAGTGCCATAGATTTCTTGGCATTAATTTTGTATCTACATTGCTGAATTCATTTATTATGTCTAATAGTTTTTTGGTGTAATCTTTAGGGTTTTTATGTACAATACTAGGGGCCCGGCGCACAAAATTTGTGCACTCGGGGGGTGGGGGTCCCTCAGCCCGGCCTGGGCCCTCTTGCAGTCTGGGACACCTCGGGGGAGATGTCCATCTGCTGGCATGCCTGGCCAGCCTGGGTGAGGGGCTGAGGGCCATTTTCAGGCTGCCCACAGCCCCTTCAGGGTTCGTGCACTGGGGGGTGGGAGGGCTGGTGAGTGCAGGCCTGGACGTTTCCCACCGGAGGGCCCACGATCGTACACGCCTGGTGGGCCCCCACTGCTGAGGAGACACACCTGGCACAGAGCTAGGTGGCGAGCCAGGGGCAGACGCTGGTGCAGGATCCCTTGGTGAGGGCCTGCTGCTGAACAAACACACCCGGAGTGGAGCCGGGCAGCTGACTGGCTTCGGATTCTCCACACTGTGCAGCAGATGCTCCCGCACGCCCTGTGGAGGCCCCTGGGGGGCGGATGAAGGTAGCAGACCCTGGACAGGTGCTCCCGCACACCCCCGAGGAGGCCCCAGGGGCAGAGCCAGGTAGCTGACCCAGGACAGGTATTCCTGGACACCTCGCAGAGTTCCCCACGGCTGCTCCTGGAGTCCTCTCGGAGACTCCTGGGGGCAGAGCCAGGCAGCAGACCCAGGACAGCTGCTCCTGGATGCCCCTGGGGGGTGGAGCCAGGCAGCAGACCCTGGACAGGTGCTCCTGGACGCCCCTCGGAGGCCCCTCGGGAGTGGAGCCAGGCAGCGGACCCAGGATGGCTGCTCCTGCAAGCCCCGTGGAGGATCCGCTCTCCCACACACCTGGTGGAGGCCCCCGGGTGGTGGAGCCAGGCAGTGGACCTGGGACAGGCGCTCCTGGATGCCCCGCGGAGGCCCCAGGCCGGACCCCCCCACACTGAGCTGACACACCTGGCACAGCTATGCCGGCCGCAGAGGCTCCCAGTGCAGAGCCACCCTGCCAGCCATCTTGGCTGGGTTAATTTGCATACAGCCGCTCTGATTGGCTGGTGGGCGTGGCCATGAGCAGACGCTCAGCCAGCCTAGACAAGCAGTTGCAAACAGAAGCCTCTGGTTTGCTCTAGCTCCATGGCTGCTGGCCTCCATCTTGGCTGGGCTAATTTGCATACAGCCACTCTGGTTGGCTGGTGGGTGTGGCTTAGGTGTCTCAGGTAACAGTCAATTTCCATATTACTCTTTTATTATATTAGATTATGTCATCTGCAAATAACAATAGTTTTACTGCTTCTTTTCCAATTTGGATGCCTTTTATTCTTCCTCTTGTCTAATCACAATGACTAATACTTCCAGTACTATGTCGAACAGAAGTGATAAGTTGGGCAGCCCTATCTTGTTCCTGTTTTTAGGGGAAATGGTTTTAGTTTTGTCCTTTGAGTATGATGTTGGCTGGGGGTTTGTCATATATGGCTTTTATTATGTTGAGGTATGATCCTTCTCCCACCTTGCAGAGAGTTTTTATCAAAAATGGGTGTTGGATTTTGTCAAATGCTTTTTCTGCATCAATTGATATGACTATGTGGTTTTTATCTTTCAATTTGTTTATATGATGTATCACGTTTATTGATTTGCGGATATTGTACCATCCTTGCATCTCTGGATAAATCGTAGTTGGTCATGGTGTATGATCTTTCTGATGTATTGTTGGATCTGATTTGCTAGGATTTTGTTGAGGATTTTGGCATCTATGTTCATGAGGGATACTGGCCTGTAATTCTCTTTCATTGTGTTGTCTTTATCTGGTTTTGGTTTTGGGGTTGATTCTGGCTTCATAGAATGTGCTTAGACGTGTTCCTTCCTCTTGAATTTTTTGGGATAGTCTGAGGAGGATAGGTTTTCGTTTTCCTTGAATGTTTGGTAAAACTCCCCTGTGAAGCTGTCTGGCCCTGGGATTTTGTTTGCTGGAAGCTTTTTGATGACTGCTTCAATTTCTTCCATAGTTATTGGCCTATTGAGATTTTTAGATTCTTCCTGATTGAGTTTTGGAAGGTTGTATTTTTCTAAGAATATGTCCATTTCCTTCTGGTTGTCCAGTTTGTTGGAATAAAGTTGTTCATCATATTTTTTAACAATCCTTTTTATTTCTGTGGGGTCTGTTGTTATTTCTCTTCTTTCATTTCTGATTTTGTTTATTTGGGTCCTCTCTCTTTGATTCTTGGTGAGCTTGGCTAGAGGTTCATCAATCTTTTTTATCCTTTCAAAGAACCAGCTCTTGGTTTTGTTGATCTTTTATATTGTTTTTTGGGGTCTCTATGTCATTTACATCTGCTCTGATCTTTACTATTTCCTTCCTTCTGCTTACACTGGGGTTTCTTGTTGCTCTCTAACTCTTTGAGTGTAGGGTTTGGTAATTTATTATCATTGTTTCTTGTTTTTTGCAGTAGGCTTATAGAGCTATGAACTTCCCTCTCAAGACTGCTTTCACTATGTTCCACTGGTTTTGGATTGTTGTGTTTTCATTGTCATTTGTTGCCATGATGTTTTTTATTTCTTCTTTGACCTTTCTGGTAACCTAGCCATTGTTTAGTAGCATGCTATTTAGTTCCCATGTGTTTGATTTTTCTTGGATTATTTTTATTGTAGTTGATTTCCAGTTTTATGCCATTGTGACCTGAGAAGATGCTTGATATGATTTCTATCTTCTTGAATTTGAAGAGACTTTGCCTGTGACCCAATATATGGTCCATCTTTGAAAATGCCCGTGTGTGCTTGAGAAGAATGTATATTCTGTGGCTTTGGGGTGAAATGTTCTGAAGATATCAATTAATTCCATCTGATCTCATGAGTCATTTAGAATTGATGTTTCTTTGATGATTTTTTGTTTAAGGATTTGTCCAATGGTAAGTGTGGGGTAGTAAAGACCCCTACTATTGTATTGCTGTCAATCTCTTTCTTGATATTCTCCAGAAGTTTTTTTTATGTATTTGGGTGCTCCTATATTGGGTGTGTATATGTTTACCAGAGTTATTTCTTCTTGTTGGATTGCTCCCTTTTGTATTATGAAGTAGCCTTCTTTATCTCTTTTTATGTACTTCACTTTGAGATCTAATTTGTCCAATATAGGTATTGCTACCCCAGCTTTTTTATTTTTTTCATTTCCATTCACCTGAAAAACCTTTTTCCATCCCTTCACCATCACTCTGTGTGCGTCTTTTTTTCTGAGGTGGGTTTCCTATAGACAGCTTTCTTATCCACTCAGTTACTCTATGTCTTTTGATTGGGGCATTTAATCCATTTACATTTAAAGTTATTATTGATAGATATTTATTTGTCACCATTTTTATTCTTTACACCTGTGTTCCTTCTTTGTTTCCTATTTTTTTCTTTTTACAGAAGACCCTTTAGCAATTCTTGCATTGCTGGTTTGGTGGTAATAAACTTACTTAGTCTTTTTTTGTCTGTGAAGCTCCTGATTTCACCCTCAAATTTGATTGATAGACTTGCTGGGTACAGTATTCTTGGATTCAGACCCTTCCTTTGCATGACTTTATATATTTCATTCTATTCCTTTCTTGCCTGATGTGTTTCTGTTGAGAAATCAGTCGCTAGTCTGATGGGGGATCCTTTATAGGTAACTTTCTGTCTCTCTCTGGACACTTTTAAGATTCTTACTTTGTCGTTAGTGTTTGCCAATTTAATTATAATGTGCCTTGGTGTCAGTCTTTTGGGGTTCATTTTGTTTGGAACTCTGTAAGCTTCTTGGATTTATGTGAATTTTTTCTTCCCTATATCAGAGAAGTTTTCTATCATTATTTCTTCAAACAGGTTTTCTATTCCTTGCTCAGTTTCCTCTTCTTCTGGCACCCCTATTATGTGGATGTTGTTTCATTTAGTGTTGTCCCAAAGATATCTTAGGCTCTCCTCCTGCTTTTTAATTTTTTTTTCTAGAAGCTGCTCTGCTTGGGTATTTTTTCCTATCTTGTCTTCTAGCTCACTGATGCAGTCCTCTGCTTCTTCTGGTCTACTGTTGATGCTTTCTAATAAGTTCTTTATAGCAGTAATGACATTTTTCATTTCTTCTTGGTTCTGCTTCACTTCCTCTTGTTTCTTACACATATTGTTGAATTTGTCTTCCATTCTTTTCATCTACTTTATGACCATTTCTCTGAATTCTTTCTCTGACAGGTTGCTTGCCTCCATTTCGTTTACTTCCTTTTCTGGTGATGTCTGTTTTTCTTTCATGTGTGGGCTGTTTCTTTGTCTCCCCATGATCTCTCTTCTCTGGGTGTATGGTTATGTAGTTCTCTCTCTCCTTTCCATGAAGAGGTGCAAGGTTCATCTGAGTCCATGTATTCACACTGCTTGAGATCTGGTGTTCCTGGGTTCTTAGCTGATCCCTAGGTGTCGTGGTTGCCTTGTTGGGTTTTATTAATTTATGCTGGAGCACAGAGAAGACATTCTTTTGGAATATAAACCACTTACTTGTATATAGTATTAATTATTCTTTTCCAGAGATTTTTATTTTACTAATTAAGAGAGAACAGAGTTGAATTTTTAGCACTTAACAACTTCTATCTCTAAAAGAAAATCCAATTTTGGAATCTTCAGGAGTTTCTAATAAGCACAATCAGAAGGACCTGAGCCAGAAATGTTGTCCAAAGCCTCCATAGCTTCCTCCATGTTGACCAGATGTCCCCACAATGCCAGCTTCCACATTAATCTATAAATGTTTTCCAATGGCTGATCCTTGGGTCTATTGGAAAATGAGCCTATAAAACACCCACTTGGCAGTGGTGGGGGAGCCCCAGAAGCAGGGCCCTCTCTCTCCTACTGAAGATTCTTAATATGCTTAAAGCAAGTGGGTCTCCTCGGCAAAAGGGAGGGGCCCGTGGCTGCCAACAAGGTTAGAAACATCCCTGAGCCAAGAATGACCCCAGTGTCAGTGAACAAGGAGCCAGCTGAGGATTCTCAACTCTCCCTGCCCAGCAAGATCACCCAAGAGCTTTGAGAAAAGGGATGCCCAAGATCAACTGAATCAAAATCGCTATAAGATGGAATCCAGGCACCTGACTCTATTTTTTAAAACGTCCTAGAGATTCCAATGCACAGTGAGTCTAGAACTGTGATTTATAGCACTCTGATGCTCTTCACACGGTGTAAGTAACACCCCACCCCACTCCTCTCTTCCTAGGGAAAATGCCAAGCTTTTTCAGTGTCCTGCGTCTTCTCTATGCAAAGTGCAATCCTGCTCCAGCATCTGCATCACCCGGGAGCAGAGAGAAGTACAGAATCTTGGGCCCGCCCACACCTACTGAAGGAAAAGTTGCATTTAACAAGATCCCCAAGCGATTAAGGCATAAGAAGCCCGCTGCCACGCCGTCCTATCATGTCATTGTTACATTGCGAGTTCTTCCTCAGGCTCTCTGAAAATAAAGGATGCATCTGAAATATGGTTGCCTGTCTTAATTATGCCCACCAAGAGCTGTCACTCCCAGATAAAGCAATTTACATTTACATTTCTGTTGTCACACGGACATAACAGCGTCAAGCTGAGAAAAGCTGTTTCCTCTGAAGCTGAACTCTGTCCCTTGGCCCAGATGATCCTCTAGGCCTCTGCACTATTTCTCAATAAGAAACAGAAGACACCTCACCCTAACACCATCCCAAAGGCCAAGAGAGAAGGGCTATGTGTATGTGGGGGTGTCAGAGCATTATCACATCTCCTTTAAAATTTCATTTCCCTTCATATTCAGATCTAGCCCAGAAAATAATTTATTTTGAAGTTTTTTAAAGTTTCCAATTAAAAAATCTTGGAAAGTAGTTGACCTATATTTACTGTAACCATACTTTCCAAGGAAAATTCCAGTCACATGCTCTGATAAGCCTCCATGCACTTACCACACTATTTAAAAATAAAGTGTGTAGCTTTTTTCCTGCTTAAAAATAACCAGTGTTCATTTTAGAGAGTAAGGAAAGGTCAAAGAAGAAACAAACCATCTGCAGACCCACCATCCAGAAATAATCTCTATTAACCTTTTGACCCATATTTCTCTTCAGTTTCTGTCTATATAACTGAAGATAATTTTATTGAGGAATACACTGTATATATAATTTTGCATCCCGAATTTTCCAATTAAGGTTATGTCACAAGCATTTTATCACGTCACTGAAGATTTTGTGTAAACCTTACTTTTCATGGCTGTATAATAGTCTATCTTTGCAAACACCATAATTATTTTTACCCACTATAAATATCATTGAAAATTTAGATTGCTACATCATTTTTTGTTATTATAAAAAACACTGTGACAAACATTCTTATATGCATATCTTTGTTCACACTTCTGGAAATTTCCATAGAATACCCAAGAAGTAGAACTACTGCATGATGGGATAAAATCTTTTTAAATCTCTCCATAAACATCACCAAAATTTTTTATGGAAACATTTACTGATTTGTACTTAACACCTGTTCCTGACAGTACCCATGAGAAAATACTTTAAATCAGTACTATTCCAGATAATGTGGAAAGTTGTAAAAACATATTTATTGAGCACTTACTATGTGCCAGACACTTTCCAAAGTGCTTTCTATGTACTGTCACTCCTTACACAGCACCATGAGAAAGGATAAGATGTTATACTTCCCATTCGACACACACAGAAACCTGGCTGACTAGACCAAATTGTTCAGCCATCCATTGTAGAGCTAAGGTTATGGCAGAGCACATTCACTGAGTGTGTGTGTTCTGATTCCAATAACCATGCCCCTGCGGAGGCTTCACAGCAAGGCTCCCCTGGAGAGGGTCAGTGAGCCACGGGAGAAGTCCTATCTGCTGTGCAGCCCAAGGACAGGCAGCTGCCTGGACGGAGATCCCCGTGCATGAGGCCAGGACAGCCCTGGTCAACGCCATGCTCTCAGCCATACTGGTGAGCATGGGAATGGCGAAGGGAAAGACACTATGGCAAGTCAGTGCTTAGCGGTCATTTCCAAGCGCACGTGAGACTCCAGAAGCCCTTGGACGGAGTGTGGGATTCATGGGAGGAGAGCTTAGTACTGGGGCCTCCGAAGCTCTATAGTGGGTGCTGAGGCCATTGCAATCCTATTGAACCCAAGGCCATCCTGACCTAAAGAAAGGTAACTTTCATCTTTCCTTTTCAGGTGAGTGGGGTGACTCAGAACACCCCGACTTGGCATATTTTGGAGGCTGTTCAACTCTGTTCATGTCGAGAACAAAACTTCTGGAATCTCTGGCTGGGCTCTGCTGTCTTTTAACAAGCAACTTATTATATAGGTTTCTTTAAGATAAAACAAAATCCTGACAATGATTATCAAAATTGAGAACACCAAGTGTCAAAGCTATAATATAAGTGTGTGTTCTGGGATTTCAAAGATAAGGCCCATAGTCCCTAAGTGATCCCTTGTGTGAAATTCACTGGGTTGTGAACCTCCTAATATTATATACACACTTTGGTGAATATATGAAGATACAAGAATTTTTTTGGTGCACTTTCATAAGATTCTCAAAGGGATATTTTTTAAAAACTACTGAAAACTGTTAATTTTTGACACTAAGTTTTTAAAATCTGAATGGGTGAGAATCAAACTTACCTTCATAGTGTACAACAAAAAATTTGTGATAAATAATTATATTTACAATGTTAGTGCTTTATGTTTTGAGAAGTGTCATTATCAAGACACAAGATCCTAGCTAAATACTTAGTTTGGTTAACCATAAACAGAGTGTAATAAGTTAAATTCCAATGCTTATTCCTTGCTGGTGATAAGGTTATCGTCTCAGTCTGTAACCACTTTGCACAGTAGATACTTTGAACTTCATTTTTGGGATAAAGAGCCTGAGACTCAGAGAGTTAACTAACATGTTAAGCCCTTTGGCTGGTAAATGCAAGAGCCAAGATTTTAATACAGACCAAGATTTTAACTTCAGTGGATTCTGAAGTTTGTGGGTTTTCCCACAAGGCAAACCACTATATTTTGAAATTTATAATCTGTTTTCTGAAATCAGAATGTTCAGTTTAAGTTTTTCCTTTAACGGTGGGTGGTTAAACTAGAATATTTTATAGCAGCAATTATGTTCACCAGCTGTATCATGAGTGATTTTAAAATATTCGTAGTCCTGACATGGTAAGGTCATCACAATGTATTTTCTCTAACTTTCTCTGAGTAGTGAGTCAGTGGCAGCCTGAAACCCAGCTGGAACCCAGTCCAGAACTTCCCAAGAACACTCCCGGTAGGGCCAAAGGAAGCAGCCTGATGTACCCGTGAGAACTCTGGGTCCAGAATGGCAAGCTCTGCTCTGCCAACAGCTTTACCAAGAGAACTGCGGGAGGTGTGAGTACCTGTTACTTCTTTCACAAAATGGGAGTCCTACACCAACCTCTCACTGGGCTGTGTGGAGCAACAGAATCAGAGCCGAAGTCTCCCCAGAGGCAAATGGCTTTTAAAGAATATATACAACTGCACGTGTGTGTCATAAAGGGGAGGCTCCCTGTGAGAAAATGCTGGAGAGAGAAGGAGACATTGCTTGTAGCTTGAAACTGGAGAGTGTTCAAAATGGGGAAACAGCACGTTAGTGGTTCTCTCAGCTGCACTGCCGTGCTGTGGGGCATGTCTTCAGTGTGCGTCCGCAGGTCACGGTGAGGCCCCAAGGTAATCCCTCATGATTCATGACTACAAGTCACCATCACAATTTCCAAGGCGCTGGGAAGCATTGAATCCCCAGAAGCAGCGATTTTCCCATTTTGCAAGAGGAAGAAAGGAAGTGGGGAGGCTTGGCTCAGAGGGCAGGTCTAAGAATGTCCCAGCGCACACAGGCTCCAGAGAAATGTCTTGATGGAGATGTTGGAAAGCACAGCTCGCTCTACCTTAGCCAATCACAGTTTCCAATACCACTTCCAAAAATCTATCTTGTGTGTTTGCTGGCAGATCCCCTTCTAAGTTACTGGATTCTAACACACTCAGGTCAAATATCAGCTTGTGTCCTTATAACTGAGTCACCAACATCACAGACCGCCAAAGTGGCCTCTCGCCTCCTCTTACTGTGTCACTGTGTGGGGACAGCCTCGCGTGAGCCCAGGCGAAGGCTGGCTTGCCTTGGCGTGTCCTGCTCCTCAGCAAACTTCCTTCTTCACACACAAATGGAACTGTGGACATTTGCTTGCCAATGACAACTCTTATCCATGTTGATTTACCCTGGAGAAATGTCATTTCTAAATCATCACCAAAAGTCTAGCCAGTGTTCTCAATGGAGGAATATCGCCCCCTAGGGAGCACTTTGGAAATCTGTAGGCCCTTCTCTGATAATCAGAGGAGTGATTCTCCATCCTGAGCACATATTAGAAGGTGTCCCTAAATGTGGCAGCAACCCTCATAAGAACATCTGAGTGACACCCAGGCCACATTATTTTCTTAATATTTCCCAGGTGATTCTAATGTGACCACGTATGGAAGATGGACTAGGGGTTCTGAGAAGGTGAGGTGTCGGTCAATGAAGGTTACGCACTCTGGAACTAACTCCTCAGGCTTCGTGCCTAAGCTATACCACTTACTCCTCTGTGCCTCAGTTTCCTCCGCTGTCAAATGGAGCATCTGCCTCAGGGGATGTGGGAATTAAACAAGTTAATACATGGAAACTCATGTGACAGCACTAGCTGTCACCCAGTGAGAATTGGATAAATATTAGAAAAACACTCAGTATAATCCCATTCCTTTGAAGCATCATTCAATTGTCACATCTTATTAACAGCTGTTTCTAAAATAGTAGAATATTCTGATTTAAAACTTCTTCAAGGTGGCAAACAACCATCCTTCAAATGTTCACTTCTTTTAGTCCCACTCATTATTCAGTCAAAATCAGACATTGTTAAGTCGGGTCTCCTGTGTTTGACACAGTCCAAGGCCAAGCTTAGAGATTGGAGTCTACCCCAGAAAGAGCCTGGAAGAAGAAAGTACCCCAGAGTCGTTTTAAAGTAAGCATCAATCTTCTCAAGCATAGTTTTCCATGTTCAATATGTTTTGAGAGAATGTTTCAAGTATATGAGGTATGAGGAAAATGTAGATCTTTGTGACAATAGAGAGGTTAAGGAAAATGAGCCTACAGGAATCTGAGGACGCAGGGACTACAGGATGAGTCTGAAAGGAGAAAATCTCTACAGAGCTCGGATGGTTGACTACACAAAGGAAATTCGCTTGAGCAGCTGTCGGCGAGCCCCACGCATACACAGACACTTCAGTATTATTTTCCTGGCACTCAGCAATTCATTCCCCAGATCTGAGCACATCATCTCTATCCTAACTGACGCTGTGGCCACACTTAACCGGGAGAGGAAGATGAGCCAGGGCTCTTCACGTGTTTAAATCACACATCATAATTGGAACAATGATTCGCATCTCTTCCTCACTTTTCCTGTTTTAATTAGCAACGTGAATATGTATAATTTTGTATGCATAAAGTTTTATAACTTGAGTGATCTACACCTTCTAAGATGTAAGGAGAGTCAGCCTGCTTTCTACCAAGGAGGTAAGCATGATTCCTCAGAGAATGGCAAGGTAGCAAGCTCGCCCAGTCCTCCAGTGCCCCCATCCATTCTGGGGACGGTGTAGCTGCCATTTTTCTACATACGTGACTTTCCCTTATAATGCAACTCAATATCTTCTAGAATAGGAGTTAGCAAACTTTTCCTTTAAAGCTCAAGACAGTAAATATTCCAGGCTTCGTGGGCTGTCTCTGTCTCACGGTCTTTCTTTTCCTTCTTTCTTTAATTTAAAAATTATTTCTAGCTCCAGAGATGTACACAAACAAAAGCTAGATTTGGCTTGTGGCCTGTAGTTTGCCAACCCAGCCCTTAATGGATCTAATAAATGAGTGTCCAGGACTCAGTCGGTGCTGAGGTTCATATTCCTGGGCAGAGCAGAACATGGGGCTGGATGGGGAAGGACAACTAGCAGGTCAGGGGCAATATCTGGATCCCTTAATCCAGAGGGGCAAAGCCACTTACATCTTATTTTAAATGTGTCAGCTTCTTTACTTTTATTTGGACTTTAAGAAGGGTGAGAGGAAAGAGAGTCGGGGAGAATTTTCCACGTGTGTGAAATAGCCTTGGAAGACAGAAGTAAGATCCCTTGGAGGACAAGGCTGCCCACTGTAAAAGACGTTGGTTCTCTAAGCTCGGGATCCTCTCCTGAAATGCCAGCCACTGCGTGCAAGGGTGTCACCTGGCCCTCCTGGCAGTGCCCCGGAGAACTGGGCTCAGCACTTGTGCAAAAACACACGGGTAGTCTGCCTATGCTGTGCTGAGGGTAATCACGTCCTGTTTCTGACCCAGGTCTTGTGTCTTTCTGGGTCTGGACCTTGAACAAAGGAGCCTGCAGAGAAAGGAACCGTGAGCCAGGAAGCCATCCCTCCAAGCATGCTGTAACATCTTCACATGGTTTTATACCGATGAAAGCAACTTTATACACTTCGCAGACTGTCCTGTGAAAAGAGTCAGAAGACTGTGAGACACTTGAGAGCAGTGACTGTTTTGTTCACTTTTGTGTCTGATTCAGAACCTAGAACAATGCCTGGCACATTATGGATATTTAGTGAAAGTGAAAGGAAGAGAGAAAGGGAGGGAGAGGGAAAAGCAAGAGGGGAGGGAAAAAGGGAAGGCGAGCAGGAGGAACTCGCTTTAGGTCTTGTATAAACATTGCCATAAGGATTTTTTGTGACTATTCCATTTTTTCCAAACAGAAATAAGACACTTCTAGTTCTGTCACTTTAAAGCAGGGGTGGGGAACCTTTTTTCAGCCAAGGGCCATTTGGATATTTATAACATCATCGGAGGGCCATACAAAATTATCAGTTTAAAAATTAGGCTGCTGTATTTGGTCAAACATTTACTTAACTCACTCCTAATGCCTTGGCAGGGCCAAATGAAATAATTATACAACCTGCGGGCCAAACACTCCTCACCCCTGCTTTAAAGTAAAGGATGATCTTATCTATGACTCTCCTTACCCACAGCTTGAGGAGAAAATCCAGGAGTAAACTAAAGCAATAAAGATTGAAAAAAAGAACAAGGTTGGAGGTATCACAACACTGGATATCAAACTATACTATAAAGCCACTGTAATCCAACAGCCGGGCACTGGCATTAAGACAATGGAACAAAACAGAGAGCCCAGAAATCAACCCATGTCTCTATGGTCAATCAATATTTGACAAAGGAGGCAAGAACATACAATGGAGTAAAGACTGTCTCCTCAATAATGGTATTGAGAATATTGGGCAGTTACATGCAAAAAAAAAATGATACTAGACCATCAATTTATACCATACACAGACTTAACTCACAAATGGATAAAAGACTTAAATGTAAGCCACAAAACCATAAAAATCCTAGAAGAAAACATAGACAGTAAAATCTCAGACACCTCCCATAGCAATATTTTTTGCCACTATATATCCTAGGGCAAGGGAAACAAAGGAAAAAATAAACAAATGAGACAAAATCAAACTAAAAAGCTTCTGCACAGAAAAGGAAACCACCAACAAAATGAAAAGAGAACCCACTGTATGGGAGAACACATTCACCACAGATATATCTGATAAGGGGTTAATTTCCAAAATATATAAAGAACTTACATAACTCAACACTAGAACACCTGGAAGACAAGCAATCCAATTTTAAAATGGGCAAAGGACCTGAGTAGACACTTCCCCAAAGAGGACATACAGATGACCAAGAGACATATGAAGAAATGCTCAATGCCACCAATCATCCGAGAGATGCAAATTAAAACAATGAGATATCACCTCACATCTGTCAAAATGGCTACCATTAATAAATCAACGAACAACTAAAGCTGGTGAGGATGTGGAGAACAGGGAACCCTCGTACACTGTTGTTGGGGGTGCTTGGGGCAGTCATCCAGGCTTGATGAGACTGAGGTCTTCACCGTGGCTGTGACAATGAGAACAAGCAGATCCAAATGGTGTTGGAGGGGACCAAGCTGTGGTAGTGATAACAGAGTAGAGTTTCCCCATGCAACAGCCCTTTTTATAGCCATGATGGGTATAACAGCCTCAGTAGTAAACCAGAAGCTCCCAGGACAGGACTCAACCACAAAACATGTCAGAAAGTCAAGGGCATTAATTGAGACTCAGGGGATCTATAAATTAACCCGTAGAAGAGACTTTGCCCATCTTTTCCAAAAAGGAAATTAAGCAATTCAGCTACCAATTCACCAGCAAGTCCCACATTCTCCAAATAAAAGGGCAACTGTGAATCCAGAGGAAGCCCTAGGGTCTGTCCCCTGGAGGCCCTGGCCTGGAGCAGACGCATCTGGTGTCCAGGGAAAGCAGATCCACTGAGAGTTAAGGGCTGGAGGGGCGCCAGGATAGCAGGAGCCAAGATGTGTCCAAGTCTGGAGAAACTTCACAGCTCATTAGACTACAGCCTATGTTTTCTAACCACCTACACAAATATTTGTGGATTTTCCCCTGCGATCTAGGCTGATAATAGGCTTTGGGGAAATTTATAAAGTAGCAGTCTTACAAACTTCCTTTGTACCAATCTTTCCTTTAATTAAGATCTCTGACATTAATTATTAGAAACATAAGAGTGAATCCCTTGAACACTGATTCCCTCAGGGCCTTTTTAAAAGAAAAATTTATACAGAACCCTACTGTTCCATGGCATAACATGTCATTATCCATCAGTAACTCCAAGACCTCCAAAGAACACATGAGTGCCTAACAAAATGAATTCAACCTACAGCAGAAGTAAGTTAGTTAGATCTTCGGCCTCCCAGCAACCAATTTCAAAGTATAAACATTTTATTTTCTGCACTGTGCGGAGTGGGGAGTAACCTGAATCAGTCATGATAAGCTATATGTCATGCTGGAGTAACAAAAGACCCAAACACCAGAGGGACTTAAACAAAGGTTCGTTTCTTTTTCATGTTCCGTGTCTAACACAGACAAGCAGGGGGCTCCACTCACTGCAGCCACTCAGTGGTCATGGGTAAGAGATCAGCCACCATCTCCAATTGCTGATTGTAGCGTCAGAGAGAAGAAGATGTGTGGAAATTACCTCACAGTCTCTTAATGCTTCTACCTAGAAATAACCCATAATTCCACTCACATTTCATCAGCCAAAGTAAGTTATGTGACCACACCTCACTCTAAGCCGACAGGGAAGTGAAATCCTCCCATGTGGTCAGAGTGGGAGAGAACCAGAAATACCTGGTGGAAAGCACTAGTGACAAATACAGGGCCCACCTCCAGAGACAATCTAGACACCACACCGTCAGATTTACTAGTTGTAAATGAAGAGAGAGTTTAGAAAAGAGCCTAAAACAGTTGAGAAGGTTTCGCAGAAAAGCTGGATCAAGCTTGGTCTTCAGGAAGGAGCAGGAATTGCATAACCTCTGTGGAAGGCATAAGATACAAAATGGGGATGGCACTGGCCATGACTCTGAGGGCATCCTGAACGCGGCATCACAAAGATAACGAGGAAACTGGCTTGGAATGTCCCATGTTACCGGAACTCTCATTCCCTAAACATCTGTGGAATAGACTTGGCCTCCCTGAGGTACACAGTAGGATAAAAAAATACAGTCTAATCTGACCTACAGAATACCGGAAAAATATGCCATTACGCTTTACTATGTTTCTCTAGTACATAACAAAAAGGAGCACAACCAACAAATGTGAACACGTGAACGTACCCACCTCCTCCCACGCTGCATGCTCCAATCATCACAGCAACAGGTCATAGGCTGTGAGGGCTCACGGTAGTTGGGACATTTGTCAAGAGAGGTCAGAGGGGGAGAGTTTTCCATGTTCCTCTTCAAATACTCATCTCTTCCTATTGGTCTCGGGACCCACCAGTGTGCAGCCTGACAACCCTAGGTGAACCCCTTGTACACACAAACTCTTAGAAACAAGTATGCCACCTAAATCTGTTCCCTTACCAAAGCCCAGCAGTCATCAAATTAATTAACTCTTAGTAGCAAACAGAAGGCAAAGAATGACATTGATAGCCCTAACCGGTTTGGCTCAGTGGATGGAGTGTCAGCCTGCGGACTGAAAGGTCCCAGGTTTGATTCAGGTCAAGGGTATGTACCTTGGTTGCAGGCACATCTCCAGTAGCGGGTGTGCAGGAGGCAGCTGATCGATGTTTCTCTCTCATCGATGTTTCTGCCTCTCTATCCCTCTCCCTTCCTCTCTGTAAAAAAATCAACAAAATATACTTTTAAAAAAAGAATGACATTGATAGATATTTCACTATAACTTTATGATTTGATCACAAAGCAAAGCTACAAATAGGAAATGCAGAAAACCACCAGGAATTTCTAACTCTAGACAAGAAAGTGCAATTACAAATAATTGAAAAATAGCATAGTGAAAACCCTGGTTTGTGAAGGTTAATCTGAAAGTAGCATGCAGATGGCCTGGAGTCACAGAGACCTCATGGAGAGATGCTATATTCATTTAGACATGGACACAAGAAGAGAAATTGGAAAGCCTTATGTTAAAAAAGAGAGGTAGAGAAAGAGCAGATTTAAAGGATGAAGGCAAGTAAAAGATGACTCAAGGCTTTTCAGCCTGCAGAAGGTCCACTTAACCATGAGCGAATGTGGAGAAGGCAGGGGCCCCTAGTCCTGGATGACAATAAAGAGATTCTCGCCCTAGCCAGTTTGGCTCAGTGGATAGAGCATCGGACTGCAGACTAAAGGGTTCCAGGTTCAATTCTTGTCAAGGGCACGTACTTTGGTTGCAGGCTCCTCCCCAGCCCAGGCCCTGGGTAGGGTGTGTACAGTAGGCAACCAATTGATGTGTTTCTTTCACATTGATTCTTCTCTCTCTCTTTCCCCTCTCTTCCACTCTCTCTAAAAATCAATGGGAAAATATCCTTGGGTGAGGATTAAAAAAAAAGACAGATATTCTTACAGAAACAGTGCACACCTGAGGTAAGGAGTCATTTTGGAATTCAGGCTACTCAGTGTTTACCCATTGTGTTTACACATTTCACAAAAATATCTTCATTGAGTACAATTATAAATGTACATAAATACACACAGAGGCTTAGTGCACAGATTCATGCACCGGTGGGGTCCCTCGCACCAGGACACGATTGAGGCCAGGGAGGGACCGTGGGAAGGCTCCAGGGTATGTCCGGCCCATCTCGCCCAGTCCCAATTGGCCAGACTCCAGCAGCAAGCTAACCTACCAGTCAAAGTATCTGCCCCCTGGTGGTCAGTACGTGTCATAGCTACTGGTCAAATGGTGGAACAGTTGCTTAGACATATCTAAACTAATAAAAGCGAAATAGTAAAATTAACCGTTTCTCTGAGACAGGGTAAGCCACGCCCACCAGCCAATCAGAGCGGCTGTATGCAAATTAGCCCAGCCAACATGGAGGCCGCCACTCACGGACCTGAGTAAACGGCAGTTTCCATTGCAGCAGGAGCGAAAGTGAAGCTGCGCCCGCTCCGCTCAAACTGGCTCTAGCAAAACACAGATTTGAAACATTTGAAACAATATAACAATCATAGAATCCTCCGGAGCTGAAGGACACAGCAGCCCGGGCCTAACCAGTAAAAGTAACAATTGTTTCATTATAGACGCTGCGAGGTGAGGCAGAGGAGGCTTCGTTATTTAGAAGGCCGCCTTAAAGGAACAGTGTATCAATTATAGAAGATAAACAAACTTCAGAAACCTGCGTCCAGCCAGCCTTGCTGGGACGTTGGGTCAATGGGAGCTGTGGGCAGCCTTAAAGCCCCTCACCCAGGCTGGCCACAACCCAATGGGGTGAGGGACGTTCCTGGGGAGCTTGGCCAGCCTGGAGACAGTCATCAGCTCCTCACCCAGCCTGGTCAGGCACGCCAGCAGGTAGGCATCCCCCGAGGGGTCCCAGACTGTGAGAGGGCACAGGCCGGGCTGAGGGACTTCCCGAATGCACAGAGCGGCTGCAGGACGGAATAGCGCAGGACCCAGGACCCGTGAGTGGGAAAGAGGCGGCAGGGTTGGAGGGCACCGGGAAGCGGGTAAGAGGCGGCAGGGGGTCGGCGGCCTGCTTGGTGGGTTTCCCAGGCCCTTCGCGAGGCATCAGGGAGTGGGTAAGAGGCGGCAGGGGGTCGGCGGCCTGCTTGGTGGGTTTCCCAGGCCCTTCGCGAGGCATCAGGGAGTGGG
>PVJC01010547.1:0-43495 GCA_004026665.1 Murina feae
ATCCTTTTTCTTTTTTCTTCTTTTCTTTTTTCTTTTTGCTTGTCCCGCTGGGTGGGTTTTGCTTCTTCATATTTCATATCTTTGACTTGCTTCTTGCAATCCTCTCGTCTGTTGTTGGATGTCTGTATAATATTCTTTATTTCAGTCAGTGTACACTTAATTTCTAGTTGGCCCTTTATCATATCCTTGAGGGTCTCATTAGATTCATTGAGGAGCTGACTAAATTTATCGGCGGTCTCACTAAATTTATCGGCATTCTCTAGAAATTTCTTGAAAAACCTAATAACCGTGGTTTTGAACTCTATATCTTGTCGTTTTCTTTGCTCCATTTCTGTCCTTTGTGGCCTGCTTCTTTGTCTTCGCATTTTGGCTGCGTCCCTTGCTGAGTTAGGTGATCACTGAGAGGGATTAACCTCTAAGCCACTTGGTTATGAGAGTCAGCTGTGTCTAAAGTGGGAGAACTTCTGTGCTGGAGACACCCTTATGGGGCAAGAGTTGTTTCAGTGAGATTTTTATGCTCACTGCATCTGCACTGAGTGTGTTCCTTGTGGATCTGTTTTGTTTAGGTTAGTGCCACTCTGACCACTGCGTTAGGCTGGCTCCTGTATCTTTAAGGAGGTGTTGATTCAGCCTTTGCCTTAGGCTACTCAGTCTTTTATATGCAAAAACCTCTGACGCAGCTTGGGAGGGGCGGGACCTCGGGGAGTTTGCAGGGCGGGGCAGAGCAAACAGCTATGGTGCTTCTCACCCCTGCGCTGAGACACACCAGGTCTCTGTGTCACACGGTAATTGCTGCAAGCAACACTGAGAGAAACTCGCTTTGGATTTCCTCCCGGTGCCAGTCAGTCCCCCTTCTCTGGGTGTCTGGGTCCTCAGAAACTCGCCTGGAACTGGAGTTCAGAGCCACTGGGAACTTGTGCTTCTCTCCGTTTTGGAAAAGAACCGCGACCTCCGGCACTAGCCCTTTCCCCGAGCTCCGTGCACGCGCCTCCGTACCTCTGTACTTTGCTTCCACTGCTCCTCTGAGTCTCAGACTCTTTTCTAGTTGTAGGATTTTCACTCAGCCAGCCTTCCTGTGGGTGCGAGTGGTGTCTGTGTGTTCTTTTCGTGGTTTTTCTGAAATAGTTTTTCACGGCTGCATTTACGGTGTATACCTTATGCCGCCATCTTGCTGTCCTCAGCATTTCTTTGGGCTGGGTTTTTAAGGCCTGGGGCGGGTAAGGGAGGGGAGGGGTTGGGTAGGAGGAAATGGTCTTTGGAATATATGGACCTTCCACCCCCCAGGGTGCTGCTGATGCAGGGAGCTATGGATGCCAGGATATTGCCGTCAATGGTCGGGGCGGTCAGGCTACACCTGGGGTGGGGGGATGGTTTATGGCTTTTTCCGACGGGTGGATGCTCGGACATCTTGGACAATACCTTAATCAATAAAATAAATAAGTAAATATTTAAAAAAATATTTTATTTCGGGACCACTTAAGATCTTGCTTTCCAGCATGTGTCATCAGTTGGGCTTAAATAAAGTCTTACAAAAATTTTAAAAAAAGAATGGGCATGACGCTCTGCCCAGTGTAGCTCAGTTGGTTGGACCTTTGCCCCATATATCCAAAGGTCTCAGGTTCAGTTCCCAGTAGGCCACATACCCAAGTTTTTGGTTTGATTCCCAGTCTGAGTGCATGTAGGAGGCAGCTGATCTATGTTCCTCTATCACATTGATGTCTCTCTCTTTCCCTCTCTCTCTTAAATCAATAAAAGCATGTACTCAGGTGAAGATTTTAAAAATCTTTAAAAAAGAATGAGCCTGGACAGTGTGGTTCAGGTTTGAGAGTCATGGTTTAATTCTTAGTCAGGGTTCACGCTCAGGTTTTGGGCTTGATCCTTAGTAAGGGGTATACAGGAGGCAGCCAATCAATTATTCTCTCTTATTGTTGATGTTTCTATCTCTGTCTCCCTCTCCCTTTCTGACATCAATGAAAAAATATATTTTAAAAAAGAATGGGCATGACATTATTTTCCTGCATTTCAATTTTTTTAACCTTTTCAGAAAACCCATTTATTCATGTTAAAAGGATAAAGACATTTTGAGCACAAACTGCCTGTTATTTAATGCTCTTGGGAAGAGCATATTGATTCACGAATAATTTGGAAACCACAAGACCGTAACAAAATTGCCCATACAAAGGTTGGATGCATGATTAATTGATCTTAGTATTTGACACAGGTAACCTGCAGCTAAACGTTAGGAAAGCGAGGGTGGGGGTGGGAGGGGGGAGGAGAATGGAAATAGAATGGGAGCATATTTTTAGTAAACAATTTGGGAGAGGTCAGTGGACCTATATGTAAGAGTAACATTATGGTTTTTGAACTTCATTTCATTCTACATACTTTTTTATTTTTCTCATTTTTAAAGGTCAATGTAAATTAGCCCATTCTGTTGACTTACTTTCCATCTTTCTCTTTTTCTTTCTTTTAGTGAAAGAGTGTGATTTTTTTTTCAAGGAAAATTCTTGATGGAAAACTTGTCTTCCCTTAACCAGAATTTTTGTTTTAGGAAAAATCAATTTTCAAGTTCATTTATGAAGAAACATAAATTAGTGTTCTCAAAATTCATAAATATTCCTCAGTGAATTTGGCCATTCAGTGAATTTAAGTAAATAAAAATCAATATTTTAAATTAGAAGAATTTCAAGTTATATCTGTGTTCCTTAGAAATCCAAAGATTTAAACTGTATAGCTTACTTAAACTTTGCCAAGGTCACCAAATTGATTTTTTTTCCTCCTCAATTTAGTTGAAAGAACTTGGGAGAAAAGGAAAAAAGAATAGCATTGGAGAGATTAATAGAATGTGGAGATTTAATGGCTTTATTTCTAAAGATATGCATTTTCTATCATAATATTTTGAGTATTCTCTTACTTAAGTAGGCATTCATATGCTTTTGGATCTATAAAAATTATGTATAAAATCCCGTTTGGATCAAAACAATTTGTCCAAGAAAATATTTTATTTTCCCAGGGCGTGCTACATGGAAGATTGCTCACTGTCATGAAACCTAGTGCCCAGCACAGACTTTGAACTGATAGCAGTATCAGCCTGTTGACTGAGTAACAGAACAGCCTTTTAGTATTCATGCTATATAGAGCAAGAAAAATCTTTATGATACTTCTGCAGAATAAACCATAGAGTTTGGAAACTTTGATTTTCAGACACATGGTATTCAGTTTTCTTCTAATCTTTGATTTCTAGGTCAGATTCCCAACACACCTTCTAGGCAATGGTGCCCAGAGTTTCCACAAACACCTAAGGAGAGAAGTGAGATGGGAAGAATAGTTTAGGATAAATGGAGGTAACAGCATAGAAAAGAACTCTCACTGGGCCATGGCAAGTGAACAATTCGGATGCTCCAAGGCTAGAATCCAGGGCAAGTTTTAAGCAGGAACATAAAAAGGCAACTATCTTCTGTGTTTGCTCATTGTGTTTCAGATGCTGAGCTAGATGCTCCTGAAAACTTCTTATGTACTCTGCATACCAACAATGAGGAGCAGTTTTTGACACTGCCATTTTACAGAACAGAAAATTGAGATAGAAATACCAACTCACTCATGAGCACAAAGCACTTCACTGGAAGAGCCAAACCTTAGGCCTGATATGCCAAACTCAGGAAAGTATATAAAAAGCCTAGCAGTCTATAGGGATGTGACTGGGTGTGTTTAGGGAGGGAGGGAGGGAGGCAGGGAGGGAAGGAGAGAGAGAGAGAGAGAGAGAGAGAGAGAGAGAGAGAGAGAGAGAGAGAGAAATAATGACTGAGGAATTCCAATTGGAGAGAAAAGAAATGATCCTGGAACACCCAAGACCCTCAGGAATAATGGAGATGAGTAGTTTGGGGCTTGCACAATAGATGCAGTAAGACACATTGGTGGAATGAAAACCCATTGAAAATTCTATAGCAAACAGCTAAGGGGGATGTAGGCACTTCCAGTAGCCCCTAGGCCAAAGGTCTATAACAGAGATCAACAATCAACAATCATATAGTCATGCACTCCTATCCTATTATGTAGTGATTCAAGGACAACTACCTGCATTGAATTTTCACTCTGATAATCAGTAAATTTGTTATCCACTGGTCCTTCACAGGCAGATCACTACAGCGGCTCTAAGCATGGAACATGCAAGCCAAAGGTAACTCATCATAACTTCTTTTAAGAAATTCTTTGAGTACCTGCTGCGTATTTTAGAGCTTACAGACATTAGGAAACGGGAAGAAACAATAATAAGGCAAGAGAACAATTTAACTGCTTTGGTGGAGGAGATATCAAGTGCAATGGGCGTGCAGTGGAAAGCAGGTGTAAGCTTTGCCCTTATGGCCAGTGGAGACCCTGGTCCGTTTCAGGTCACCTATTGCACCAAGCTCTTCCTAGACCCCTCTCTTCTTCCCTCACTTACTGGAGCCACTCTGCCCTTTCTGTGGGTCAACACATCAAGCTCATTCTTACCTTGGGACTTGGCACCACCTCTTCTCTCCATCTTGAACACACCCTTCTTCAATAGTCACAGGTCATTTCATCCAAAGGCCATTCCAGATGACCATATTTAAGGCAACTTCCTCCTCCTGCCCTCATTCTTTATTACATCTTTATTACCAGCTCCACTCCAGCCTGCCCATGGCTTCAGCTCCAGGGTTTTCTTGGGTCAACTTGGCCCCTTCTATGTATGGCAGGGTGCCAGGCACACTGTTTCACAGAATGCCATTTCTATTTGTTTCCATGGTTATTTTCTTGGGCTTCCCATCTTTCCCTCCCCCAAACACATGTACACACACATCAATATAAGTGCCATAAAGGAAGGGATTTGGGTTATTGCTGTGTCCAGCCTCCAAATCTGGCTTAGCAAAGTCTCCAATAATAAATCTACATTGAATGAGAGGAGAGAGGGAAGAAGGGAGGAAGGAAGAAAGAATGAAAAGGGAAGGAAGTTCTCACTGAAGAGAGCTGAGAGATGTTAGTGGTGTATCTTTGAATAAGACAAGCAAGGTTGGGTGAGGGATGACATATAGAATAAATGCCAGTGATATAATGATGGACTTGAAGTTGAAGAGGAAGAAGGTACCACTGCCTGAGATGGGAAATGTAGGGAGAGGGGTAAGAGGAGATTTGAGATTTCAAAAGGTTGTTGAGTCAACAAGGCAGTGTACATTGAAAGGGCATTCTAGGCTCATGCATAGTCTAGGTTATCACTCCTTCACTCTTAAGTAAATAAGCATTACAGCATAAGTGACCTTGAATAACAAATGACCAATTTAAAGTCAATGCTTAGATGACTGCACCAAGGCTTACATAAACAGTGCATGTCCTGTTTTTTAATTAGGAGAGGGGTGGCTTGTCCTGTATACATTGAATGGTCACTTAAGGGGTTAGTATACCGCAAATGAAGCTGTTTTGAATGCTGGGCTAATTTTCAGAGCACACCTTGTAATTTTTTGTTGTATAATCAGCATGTATACCATGACACAGTGTTTAGAACAAACTCAATGGTTTCAAAATGTCAACAGTTTATGACCCCTTTCATAATCTTCAGAATGACCCCCAAAGTATATACACACTTTAACAGCTGATAGTTCATTGATGTTTCTTTCTTTTAGACCTAACCCAGTGGAATTAATAATTATTCAAAGTGTGCATGCATTTTTGGGACACCCTGTGTATAATGGCAGTTGCTGGTCTCTCTGTTCATTTATTCTAGTTCGTTGCTCTTTCCAAAAACAATTCTACCAGTTCCACTAAAAAATATTGATTCTTTCCACTCTAAATTTTTTTTATTTTTTTTCTTCCTTTTTTTTTTGTGTGTGAAGGTCTCCAGGTAGCAACTTGAAGCATTTTACTTATTTAAGATCATGTCAATTTGTAAAAGGCTGAGAAATGCCTTATAAATGTCACGCTCTACCATGGTCACTTTGGGAAAGAGGAATATCCATTTTCTAATTCGATATTTCTTAGGAGCATGTTTGGTATATGTGATTCACTTCAGTTTTCTTCAAATCATCTGCATATCAGATTTATAAAGGACCTCCACCAGCGGCATATTTCAACATGATAGACGGAAAGGATGTTTTACACATGCTGGAGTGTGATGAGAGGTAAGGCTATGCGTCAAGCTGAGGTCACACTGGAGTTGACACTTATTTGGAGAGAATTCATCTTCACGTCTTTCTATTTAATACCTGGGTAATACTTCCAAAATCAAAACACATGTGTAAACAGGATGTTGTTAGCTTTCAAAGCTAGTTATTAGGTCTTCAAAATATTTTTCATAATTTCTTTTCTGAGTGAAATATAACTATCTTGTCTTCTTGCTAGATAAGAAATCATCTCATAAAACTAGGTGATCTTATATTTATCAACATTCAAAAAGATTTCACAGGAAATGAAAAAGCTGCATTTCTTTGTGGCATGGACAAGAGACTCATGAAGAAGGTACATGCATCTCCTAACAGATTCATTACTCAAAACTGACATGTGACAAAGTTCAGAGGTGTCAGTAATCTTAATGGTCCTGTGTGATTAGACTTCATGATCATCAGGTGTCAATCATGTTTTCCTCTTGAGGTAACCTGAGTTTAATCTGATCTTGAAAACAATAAAGGAAAGGAGGTTTTGATAAAAGTCTTTATAGGCAAACTACAAAAGTGACCATTTATATGGAAAGACATAGAAAAAAGAGCACTGACGAAGATGCTGGTAGTAACAGTAATAACTCAGAACTCATCATGCTTTAATACCACAGCATGTTGTACTATTTTGCAATGGACAAAAAAAATTTTACATACATTGTTTACTTTAATATTTCCACTAACACTGTGTGTAAGTTTTAAAATATTCATATTACTCCCATTTTATTGATTAAAACAGTGATGCCAAAATAAAGGAACAACAGACAGCAACAGACCCAGGTCTCTGACATCCAACCCCAAGTTCATTCCTTTGTTCTTTTGAGAACGAACAAAGAACCATCGTATAAGCTAGAAGCAGAGGCAAAGAAAAACTTAAAACTCTGTAACTTTACCATCTCCAGTCTGGATGTTTATTCTTTCCTTATTTTGAATGACTCCAGGGGATATAAATCTCTGGAGTACATTTTTTAAATCCAGGGATTATTATTCCATATGTGCAAGAGAAAAATCTCCAAGTTTGGGTGTCTCACCAAAAAGCATAGTATGCTAAGGCTACAACCCAAGAAGGAAATAGGGAGACTGATTTGATCCTTTTGGTATTTTGTGCCTACTACACACTTTTCCAAGCCTCAAATTGAACAAATTGATTTTATGTCCTATTGCATTCCATTGTTTTTATATGTTTTTTAAAATATGTTTTTATTGACTTCAGAAATGAAGGAAAATGGAAAGAGAGATAGAAACATCAATGATGAGAGAGAATCATTGATTGGCTGCCTCTTGCACACTCCACACTGGGGAATGAGCCTGCAAACAGACCATGTGCTCTGACCTCCTGGTTCATAGGTTGATACGCAACCACTGAGCCACACCAGCCAAGCTACATGCCATTGCTTTTTCTCTTAAAGTCAGCAGAGTGATTCCTAATTTTAATATGTGTTGTTCATTAGGGAAATCATAGCAAAGAGTGAGTGTTGTTCTATCTACAACATATTGAGTTAAAGAGTTCACAGTCAATTTGAGTAGTTCATTTCCAGGGCCCTTTCCAGCTCTCAGTTAAGTAGCGAATTATGCCAATACATTTGGGAGAGGGGATATTATTTAAATTTGTAGTGAATTCATTGGTGTGACATTGGTTAATAAAATTATATCGATTTCAGGAGTACAATTCTATAATATAGCACCCGTGTGTTGTATTGTGTGTTCACCACCCAAATTCAAGTCTACTACCATCACCATGTATTCCTCCTTTACCCTCTTCAAGCTCCCCCTACCCCCTTTTCCCTCTGGTAATCACCATACTCTTGTCAGTGTCTGTGAGTTTTGGGCAGTGGTTGTTGTTTTGGTTTTTTGGTTTTTTTGCTTAATCCCTTCATCTTTTTTACTCAGCCCATAACACCCTCTTCTCTAATAGCTGTCAGTCTGTTTTCTATATCTGAGTCCATTTCTATTTTGTTTATTTTGTTCATTAGAGTCCACATATAAGTAAAATCATATGGTATCTGTCTTTCTATGACTGGTTTATTTCACTTAGCATATTACTTCCCAGGTCAATCCATGTTGTAGCAAAAGGTAAGATTTCCTTCTTTTTTATGGCCAAGTAGCATTCCATTGTGTAACTATATCACAACTTTTTAATCTATTCATCCACAAATGGGCACTTGGGCTGCTTCCAAATCTTTGCTATCTATAATAATAAAAGCATAATATGCTAATTAGGCCAAATGTCCTTCTGGATGACCTTCCAGACAAAGCCAAGGCTGCAAGGGAAGCTAGGGTCCCCGGGTGCCAGAGGGAAGCCGGTGCCAGCAGCACCAGGGAAGGAAGGCCTACTCTTGCACGAATTTCATGTATCTGGCCTCTAGTTCTAAATAATGAACATAGGATTATATATATTCTTTCCAGTCAGTGTTTCATGTTTCTTCAGATATATTCCCAGAAGTGGGACCACTGGGTCATAAGGCAGTTTCATTTTCAATTTTTTAAAGAAATTTCATACTGTTTTCCACAATGGTTGCACCAGTCTGCATTCCCACCAACAGAGGGTTCCCTTTTCTCCACATCCTCATCAACACTTGTTGTTTGTTGAGTTATTGATGATAGTCACTCTGATAGGTGTGAGGTAATATCTCATTGTGGTTTTAATTTGCATTTCTCTAATGATTAGTGACATTGAGCAACTTTTCATGTGAGTTGGTCATCTGTATGTTCTCTTTGGAGAAGCATCTATTCGGTTTTTTGTTCATTTTTAATTGGATTTTTTTGGTGTTGAGTTTTATAAGTTCTTTATAAATTTTGAAAATTAGCCCCTTATCAGATGATCATTGGCTAATATGTTCTCACATTCAATGGGTTGTCTTTTCATTTTGTTGATAGTTTCCTTTGAGTATGATATTTTTAAAAATGAGATAAAATTACTGGAAAGGTAATAGACAGTAATTATGTACTGGGGTTCATTAGGGACTTTCATTTTTGTATTCAAAACACTGAAGCTAAAGACAAATGTAACCATGTGCATTAGTTTAATAATTTGTATTGGTAAAGTAATTGGAGAAAGATTTTTGAGCACATTAATATATTTCCATAATTGTCATGAGGGGAGAGTCTACAAAGGAGCAGTACAAAGGAATCTCAGGAAAATATTACCTTATTTGCAATAAAGCTCAATTGTGCAAGGAAATCAGTGCGGTAGTCAATAGGACCACAGTGCTGATGGTCTGGTCAGCAGTGTTGGTACCACATGCCCCTTGGACAGACATTGATAGACTTCACCTACTCAGCCAAGTATGGCTTGAGCATCCCATTCTCATAAAGAATGCAGCAAGGGAGCATGAGTTCAGGCAGGGGCCACAAAAATAATTATAGGGGTTCACATGGAAGAATAAAAATAAAAAAGAACAGACTATCCTCACTGCTTGGCTGACAGCTATGCCAGGCATAGATGGCAGAAGGAGGAGGAATTAATTGCAAAGAAGGAGCTAAGAAGTCTGTAGAAATTTAGGAAGGAAGTGTTTAGCAGCATCTTAGAATTTTAAAGCTGTAAGTCATGTTAAAGATCATCTGGAGATTTGGCTGGAATTAATGAGGCTAAATTAAGCTGGAGAAATGAGATAAAAGCAAGAAAAAGTTTTTGCAAATAAGAATCTATACTAATAAAAGGGTAATATGCTAATTAGACCAGATAGACCAGACGTCTTCCAGAGGTCATTCTGGATATCCTTCATGACAAAGCCGGGCCCATCCCAAGGGAAGCCACCTACAGTCCCAGGTGCCAGCCTGTGGACTGCTGGAGGGAGGGAAGCCCAGGTCCAGGGTGCCAGAGGGAAGCCAGTGCCAAGGGAAGAAAGGCCTAATCTTACACGAATTTTTGTGCATTAGGCCTCTAGTTACTTAATAAAGCTTTGTTGAGAAAAGTAGAAACTCTGTCTTAGTTCTTCCCTAATATAGTCCAAGAATATAAAACCCTTTTCCAACATGTAAGCCAATAATGCTTTTATTTAAATTAATCAATAATTAAGACGGAGAGATGACTTAATAAATTGTTTTCACATCCAGTCTTCTTTTTTTAATTGATTTTTTACAGAGAGGAAGGGAGAGAAATAGAGAGTTAGAAACACTGATCAGCTGCCTCCTGCACACCTCCCACTGGGGATGTGCCCACAACCAAGGTACATTGCCCTTGACCGGAATCGAACCTGGGACCCTTGAGTTTGCAGGTCGACGCTCTATCCACTGAGCCAAACCGGTTAGGGCCACATCCAGTCTTTTGATATACACTACAGCATTACTTATCCAATATTGGTAGCCTCATTTGATTCAAATTTGTGGAATTGCATAGAGAAGATATAATTTCTAGGTTTTAGTGTGATAATTAACTTCACACAACCCTTTAAATTTATATGTTTATTAAATCATAGGGAAAGAGCTATATATATAATTTTATATAATTAAAGTAAAACTTATATAGCCAGTTAATATCAACATAGTGAGTAAATAGTAACTTTTTCTTATGTTCTATTTCAAGCATATTTCTTAGAAAAAAACATTTTTAATTCTTACTAGTTTGTAGTCTTCATTCAAAATTTATGATAAAAGAACAATTGTATACAAAGAGGTACACACAAAATAAATAATTTTTATGTACTGTCAAATGGAATATGTTACTAGGTGAAAATAGAAGCTAAACATGAAGCAATTTTTTTTAAAAAAGCGATGTTTATATATAAGCATCAAAACAGGAGCCACTTTAGAGATGACCTGCCTAATGCAAGTGATTCTAAGAAATTTGGAAAATATTTATTTCACTGAGTCTAAATGCCATCACTTGTGGGATGTACCATTTTATCTGATACCAAAAAAATAGAAAAAGAAAAGAAAGAAAACCAATTAAGCCATGACACATGCTCTCTTATCTTGTTAATTAAAAGATGCATAGAGCTTTCTTAAATGTTAATTTTTGAAATATGCATAGCAGAATTGATCAATATGGTGTCTTAAGCCTAGACATATAGGAATTAATTACCTCTAAACTCAATGTTGACAATCTTCCCAGTGGAAAGCCCTTGATATCTAACATCCTATCTTTTTATTCTGAAAGAAGAAATGTTTTAAATGACCACAAAGCTGGGGCTTTGTTTTTTGTTTTGTTTGTTTGTTTTTAAAAGAAAATAAATTCAATTTAAGCCTGCTTTTTGGGTAACAAGAGTGGCAAAATAAAAACCTTATGTGAAGATAGCTTACATATGTGGCTTTTTAGGGTGGAGGGGACACATTCCATAATATGATGGTGCTGAGCATGCATGTTCAAGTATCAGTCTGCCCTTCCACAGCCTGTGTATTCCATTGTGATGTGTTGACAAGCTGTGCTGTCTTATCTGAGCTTTGTTGGAGTGCTCTTCTGTTTGGCCCCATTATTTTATTGCTTCTCTGTGTATTCTCTTATTTGAAAGTGTGTGCCAACACTGCTGCACTCAGTAATTCACACAACTCTAGTGCCTTTGAGCCAAGTGTGGAAGCTAATTAGGACCTAAGCCCTGAGAGGAGGCCTGGCGGGATTTAGAGCTGTGATCTATTCTGTTTCTCTCTTTCCACCCTTCACACTTGCACCAGGCCCACCACCCTTCACAGGGAAGGGGAAGGAGGAGGCAAATTAGGGAAGGAGAGTGGACTGGAAAACGTCTCCAGCAGGCTGGGCGTCGCAACCTAAAGGAAAAAGAGGAAATTAAAGATCAAAATACATGCAAACCATGCCACCCTCAGGCAGCGACGCCATGAGTTAAAAGATGTGCACTCTTAAAGTGTAAAATGTGTTTTAGTAAACAGGAAAGAGAAAAACACTCCTATCTGTGCATACTAAAAACATGCTAAAAGTATCTGGAGTGCAACCATGTTGGTTCTAAATTCCTCTAAATTGCACTCTCATTCTGAATGTCTCAGCTTTGGTACTGTGGGCATTTGGACTGGGTCTTTGTTGGAGGGAGACGAGCTGTCCTGGTATTGTAGGATGTTCAGTGACACCACTTTCTTTTACACTAGGTGCCAGTAGCACCTCTCCCCCAACTGCCAAGCAGACATATCTCCAGGTAATGCTAAATGTCCCTGGGAGGCAAAATTCGTACCCCCCACCCAGTCGTCCCCTTTCCTTCCCACTCCACTCCATTTGAGAAACTCTGCTCTAATTTCTTCAGAAAGAAAAGCTCCAGGGAATGGAGTGAAATTCCAAATAACAGAAAATTCTCAATTGCTCACCTGCAAAGGGCTGAAAAGTTTCTTATTCTAGAACTGGCCAATAGCATGTGGATTAGAACTGTTTTATACTCTTAGTCTGACCTTGGCATAATGGCATGTTTTTTATTTTACTTTATCATGAAGACACCACCCAGAAAACATTGCTTAGAACTGTCTTGTGCCTATTATACTGCATTTACTTTTTTAATTTAAAACCAAGTAAATGCCATTGAATTACAGGCCAATTGAATTATCTGATGATCCTCATATTTAGGTCAAAGGAAACAACTCTGCATTATATCCAGTGATGTCAAGGGGGCTCTTTCAAGTGTTGACATGTTAAATAAACGTATTTTAATATCTTTTGTGCCGTGAATTTTTCCAAGTTCTTCCCATGAGCTGTATCTTGCTTGGAATGGCATAGGGGATGATAGCCTAAGGAATGATGGAGCATTATGCATGGGTTTAAATACCTAAAAAGAAAAAAAAATAACTGAAATAAGATGTATTTGGAAAAAGATAATTAGCCCCTTTATAAAATGAATTTGCTGTATTAAAATAATTTCTTGGCATAATTTTATTAAGATTATTTTAGTCAAATTTACAGCAGACACTGATTGAATATACTATTATCTTACACATATGAAAATAAATATTTCTAAAAATAGACAATAATTCATCCATAGAAATGTACTAAAATTTTTTATCCTGATTTACATAGTTATCACTAAAAAAGTATACAGTGACAGCAATCACTACTTCAAAATCTCACTCCTCTTACCCTCAAAATATATATTGCAAAAGAATTTTCCCTTTTGGTTATATGTGGGTTGTTTGAGATTTGGCTTTTTAACATTTTCTTTTTGGTAAAGTTTGGGGCAAAAATCTATCAAGCTGCCTTGTTAAGTCAGAAAATTTTCTCTCTAAGGAAATGACTCATATGTGCTCTTGAAAATATCACACTTGGAATCCATCAATTAACACATTGTATGGAATTTATTTAACAAAGCATTTTTAGGTGTCAAACTCCTCAAGTTTTTTAAAAATAAATCTCTTTTTAAACAATCTGGCTTACTGGAGGTCATAGTGCCTCAAATATTTCACTTTTCTAGAAGTGTGAATATTTGTGTCACTTTAATTGTGGTTCACATTCTCTGTCTCAAACAATCTTTATCAGCTCTCAGCAACCTCCATGTACTCAGGTCCTGTCCATACCTGTGGGAGCACTCACTGCTCTATCCTGCCGACTGGACCAAGTGTAGGAGCACTGGCTCCTTAAACCCACACATACTTCTGAATCCTGCTCACAGCACTAATTGTCAAAGCCAGTTCTTCCTGGAACCCTGCTCACTGTACTAACTGTTGAGAACTCAGTTCTTCCTTTACCTCGCTCTGCTACGACAACATATGGGTCTCAACTCCTCTGCCAAGGGCTATTCCTTCTTGGATGCCAAGTGGTGGATGGAGAAGTCATAAGTTGTAGGTGTATAAGAAAGTCTTTATTGTAGAAGCCAGTGGCCATGTAGCCATTGCTAATAAGGAGCCTTTAGACAAAGCAGTTCTCCAAAGTAAAATCCTTTACAGTAGGTAGTCCACAACCAGCTAGTTAACAAATCACCTTTCCCACAAAGTAGCAGCAGCCTTTGTCCCTACAGCCATTATCTGAGCAGCCACATGTTCCCTCTGGACCCACAGCCTCTCGTAGAGCAGCATCTGAGCTCACCGAGCTCTCTAGCCTCAATAACATACTTTAATACTACTTAGACAAAAGAGGCTTTTCGTCCAATAGTGATCTCAGTCTTTTGGGTTATAGAAGGGCACGTTTGCACAGTATGTTGTGAGATTCCTGCATCCTTGCACCTGTGTATAGTGTGTTAGCCTTGAATACTTTGATTAAGATTCCCATGCTCAGAGTGACCTTGGCCATCCAGCATACTCTGGCATGGTTCCCACCAAAGAGTCTCCAACTCCTTCCCCACAATGCTCCTGGAATGGCACTCTCTGAGAGACACTAAAGACTTAACTAATTGTCAACTTGAATGGCCTCTTATTTGTTTCCTCAAATTTTTGGTAGCACATTCCACTGTTGATATAGTTCCATCAAGAAACTTCCATCCATTGGCTTCATAATTCTTTCTTCCCTTTTTCTTACTTTTCAAATCCCAGTTGCCCATTCTCATATCCCTCCCTCCTAAATATATCTCAATATTGTATATTTGACCCAATTCTCTCTATATAGCCTCTTTGTTAGAAATTCTTTCATATGCCAAACTTAACTATCTGCCTCCAAAATATACATCTTTTGAGTTCCCAATCTGCATTTTATAACCTAGGTGGGTCTCAATTTTCCACAGCTGTATAACTAAGTCCACTGTCCTGTCACTTAAATATGTGCCTAGTCTCATGAGCACCTTTGTCTTTGCCGTCACCCAGACTTTAAATCTAGAAGAAAGCTTTACTTTCCCCCTATCTCTCACGCCACATATTGTATCAGTTGCAAATCAGGTAGGAGCCACTTTTGTGATGGCTCTGATATTCCTTCCCTTTCTTTTCAGTCTCAGCATCCTAGTTAAGGTCTTATTTCCTCTCTTAGAGAGTAAGCTTCTCTCTGATTTTCTCCCTTTTAATTTGTCCCAAAATCTGTTGTGAGAGCCTACCTCTTTATAAAAAATGACCTTTTCCCCTGAAATGACCTTGCCTTTCTCATGCTTAGAAACCTTAAGTGGTCCCTCAGTTTGTTCAATGCCTTGTACTTTTTTACCTTAACCTATCCTTACCTGCTAAGTCCCATGCTCTGGCTAACCAGACAATTCGCCATTCCTTGAATATATTCCAACTGTTTCACCACTGGGTTTTTCTACTTACACTGTATGCCTCAAAGTATTGTCCCAAAACCACAGCAGCTAAGCACCTGAGAACTTGTTAGAAATCCACATTCTCAAGACAACCTTACACTTGCTGAATCAGAAACTCCAAAGTTAAGGTCCAACAATCTGTGCTTCCATAAAGTGATTCTGATGCAGACTAATGTTTTTTGAACAGAAAATACCTTTTCCTATTTTCCCTGCTAAAATATATATATTTTTAAATTCTTAAGTATGACTTTTCTGTAGGGTGGTGTCCGATTCTCTGCTCTGCTCCCACAGCTTTCTCTTGTGCCTTTATGATATCACATGCAAAATCCTGCCTGTGTCTCTGCTATATGCACATGTTGGATCTCCTCTGGTAGCTTTAAGCTCAAGGATAGGGAATGTGTGTGTGTGTGTGTGTGTGTGTGTGTGTTTTACTTTGCTGTATACCTTGTCTTTGAATTTTGTGGTTTGTTTTCTGTTTCTAAAAATAGATTTGAAAGGCCCTGGCTGGTTTGGCTCAGTGCCCTGGCTGGTTTGGCTCAGTGGATGGAGCGTCAGCCTGCGGACTGAAGGGTCCCAGGTTTGATTCCAGTCAAGGGCATGTACCTTGGTTGCAGGCATATCCCTAGTAGGAGATGTGCAAGAGGCAGCTGATCGATGTTTCTCTCCCATCGATGTTTCTAACTCTCTGTCCCTCTCCCTTCCTCTCTCTGTAAAAAATCAATAAAATATATTTTTTTAAAAAGAGAGTGGTGAATAAAACTAATTTGTGAGTGATGTAATTCATCAGAATCTGGAAGCCTAACAGGAGAAATGAAATAACACTTAAAATTTGGCAGTTTGACTTTCATCTTCTAATAAAATAAATCCATTCTTAATTCTCACATGCTTATTAAATCCTGAGAGGCCTGTTTGATACTGTGGTATTGACTTATGAACATTTTGACTATCTAATCCCTGGGGGAAAAAACTCTACCACACAGTAGTATCATAGAGATAGACAGTTGTGTTTTTCGCATAGTCCTTATTTCATAGGAAACCCATGGCTACTGTGGCAGTTTGGAGGCAAAGAAAATTTTTTTTTAATAGGAATGAAATTTAAATATTAAAGCTAATACATTTAAATGCACCCAACTGTCTTACCTACATACGTGATTTGAACTCTAATTATCCCATCTTGTAATATTAATATTTATTGGCTCGTTTAAAGTATTATTCAGTTATAAGACTTCATATAAGATAATATCCACTGACTCAATTTTCTCAAGTAGAGAGTAGAATATGTGGGGTAGGAGGATGGAGAGCAGAAAAAAAGGAGGCAGGAGAGAATAGGGTCTAGTTGTGCCACACAGGTGGTGATAACCTAATCTACAATTTCAAAAGTAGCCATAACTGCTGAAAACCTTGCTTTAATTTTTTTTTACCTATTTGCAATTGGATAGGTAATTAAAACAGTGGTTAATTCACTCTTCTTGTAGTTGACCAGAAAGAATTCAAGGTAATGATTTCTAAATTAGGAAAATCAAAGGTCTGTTCTATATTTAGCTCTTCAAAGATGACACTTTCATCCTTAAAATGGAACACCCAACATCCTCACCTGACACACGAAGATACCCAAGCAAAGGGGAGTTAAGACACTTGTCCAAGGTCTGCAGGCAGCACTGATGAAACTCACCCAGACTTAACACTCCTGGGATCCCCTTAAAAGATTGATTTTAATGGCACTCAACATTTCTCTGCTTATAGTTATAAATTCTAGACATTCTGGCAGTGCATTTAAAGGGATTAAAAGACTCAGAGCAAATTAAGTCTGCACTCACTACAGTGAAACCTTTTCTAGTGAGCAGCAGCTGGGTGTCCATGCAAGCATCCTCAGCTCTTCCACTGTTATTCATGAGTTATTCCCTTCTGTGTCCTGTGGATAGCGATGGGGATGTGTGTGGCTCACACTGTGCTCTTACAGATCCAGGAGGCTAGTCCAATGCTCCAGTGAGGAAATTTTTCCTTGATGTAGCTTGAAGTAGCTATCATTTGTTACACATCCCCTCAACTCAACACTTTGACGGATAGTGATTGCAGTGTATTCAGTTACAACAAAAATAAGCTTTACATATTGATAAAAATTGGATAACACATATATGATAAGATTGCAATACATAGAGAACCTCTGAAAAACATCATTTCATATGTTTTGAATTATTATATCATGGAATAGACAGCTTTTGTCTGTTATATAACAGAAATGTGGCTAATGGAAATTTTTTAATAATGCTAATTGGATTTTTAAGTCTTTTAAATTATGATGTCTGTCATTCATAGCATGATTTAGTACTAGAAATTATCTCTTACGGTGTATTGTTAGTCAAACAATGAATATTTTATAATTCAGATCTGCATTATACATTTTCACTAGTAATAACTATAAATTCAATCTTTAGGATGATTAAAATACTTACTCATCAAAATCCCTGATCAACCTGACTGTCCTTAAAAATTATAGTCAGTAGGACACATATTTTCAGAATTATAAATTTGTTTGCATTATAAACTGCCATTACAATTCTGGAGTTCTTAATCTAGTAATCAGATGACAAGTTGAGTAGTTACCATTCTATACTTACCTATTTTTTATGACTTTTTTTCCCCAAAGATGCTGCTGTGGTTAAAAGCACAAAAATGCTTATTTTTTATTCTAATGCTACAGTATTTTGACAAACAAATCTCTGTGTTCCAAAACATAAATTGTCTTATTCTAAAAGATGATGATGCTGTAATACATGTGTTCTTTCATAGATTTTCTAGTGCTTAATTTTCTGTAAAAATTAGTTTTTTAAAAATTCACAGTGCATAGTGCAGAGCAGATACTCGATGAATAGTTCATGAATAGATGAGTGAATGAATAATATTTGGATTACTTAACCATATCTTTCTAAAATTGGCCGTGTGTGTGTGTGTGTGTGTGTGTGTGTGTGTGTGTGATAGCAACTGAAAAAGAAAGACCAAAATATTTATTGCTGCCATTTTCTTTTCTTCCCTGACAGGCTAACCACTTCAAGGGGTGGATAGTGTTTCTCTGGAGAATTTCAAACCAAGATGCTAGTGTGCTTTGGATAGTTTGCTTCTTCATTTTAATTATTATGTCAACCCCAGAAATACAAAGAATTGAGAAAGATAAGATGGATGGTGGATAGACAGATGCTCCTAATTGTACTGATTTCAGATATTTATGTCTCCCATCAGACTGCTTTGTTTGGAACAGAGACATCTGAAATCCTTACAAAGAGTGGGAAGAAACTGATAAAAAAAAAAATCTCATACCAACCCCATTTCCTAGTGAATTGATATTCTTCCTTTATAAAACCCTCACTAATGACCACAGGCATAGCTTGCTGCTTCCACTTGCCCCAGTGTATTATACTTACATCTATTCTAACTAGCACCTGTTACCTTGATTCCCAAATATTCACTTAGATATTCTTCTAATAGCCTTATGATGTCTTTACTGGGTGACCGTGCTTTAATAGTCTTTGCATTCACTGTGTCTGGCATCGTTTGGTTGCCCAGTGAGGTTTGTTGAAGCTGTTGAAAGCTGTTGTGGGTAAATGTATTAGACATTCACACCTCAGCCATGGGGACTTAAAGCAGACTTAGAGTCTACAGTGTAATCTTCTGAATTTTCCAGAGCCTTTCTCATAATTTTAATAGATCTGATTTTAATTTATACACCAGCTGATATGGGAAACAGGGATCACAGTGCCAAGTTCTGCACTTTCTATTGTAGGAACTTTTTTTCATTTTCTCTCACACATCTCAAAACAGAGTTAAGTATCAGGTCCTAAACCAACTAATGCATCAAGCAGGTAACTCTTCCTTTATACCCTTGTATTAAAAAAAAGGTATTTTGGCCCTGACTGGTTTGGCTCAGTGGATAGAGCATCAGCCTGCAGACTGAAAGGTCCCAGGTTCGATTCTGGTCAAGGGCATGTACCTTGGTTGCAGGCACATCCCCAGTGGGGGGTGTGCAGGAGGCAGCTGATCGATGTTTCTCTCTCATCGATGTTTCTAACTCTCTAACTCTCTCCTTTCTTCTCTGTCAAAAAATCAATAAAATATTTTTTTTAAAAAAAAGGTATTTTGTCACCCACATAGTTCCAAATAGGATATTAATATGATTCATTGTAATTATGTCTGAGGAAACCAGTTTTTGGAAAGCTAATTGCTAATCTATGCAACATAATTCTTTCTCAGTCTCTTAAGTCTTAGACTATATTCATTCTTCGGCCACATTTTAAAATATACTTTCAACTTCTAAAAAGTTGATGGAGAATAAATTTTTATAATATTTCATGAATCACATCAAAAGTAATTTAAATTTATTTTGTCCCGGTAATTCCACTCATGAAAATTTATCCTGATATAATAATTATGTAGGGGCCAAAAGACATAGCTACAAAATTTTCATGGTATTGGGATTATTAAAATAATAAATATCAGAATCCTTCATAATATATAAGAATTGTGATTAAAGTACATAAAGCTGATGCAAGGAACTTAAGAAAAAAAATTTAAATGATATAGGAAGATTTTCACATTACGTGATCAAGCTGAAAACATCAGGTTGTACCCGGCCAGTGTGGCTCACTGGATGAGCATTAGTCCATGAACCAGGAGGTTATGGTTTGTTTCCTGGTCAGGACACATGTCCTAGTTGTGGGCTGGATCCCCAGTGGGGGTTGGGGGTGAGCAGGAGGCAGTCGATAGTGTTTCTATTTCTCTATCTTTCTCCCTTTCTCTCTAAAATCAATAAAATATACATATGAATTAATAAACTACTCTTTAAAAAAATCAGGTTATAAAACTACATGAGCACAGTTCCCTTTTTAGAAAATAATATCTAGCTGGGAAAAAAGGAAAGAATATCTATCAGTATTGTTGCTGCTTCTCTAAGTGACGGAATAGTAATGATTTCTGTCTTATTTGTTGCTCTCTGTATTCCCTAACTTTCTACAGTGAGCATGATTGCTTTAACAATAAGAAAAATAAATGCTGTCATTGACATTTACATACATTGTTTAACTGTGGCATTGAAAAAAGCTACCCGCCTACGGCAGGATGCTCCATATTCAGGCAGACCCACTCGCCAATCTCTTTGCCCTGAGCAACCTTCAGGAAACCTCAGTTTTTCTCAGCACAATGCTCTTGGCAGCCAGTATCCATTAATCCAAGTTGGCATGAGAGAGAAAACATATTTGCCAGCTCTACTCTATCTGAATAAAATAAAACACAAAATGTAAGTATCTTCTTACATTCCATTTTATATATTATTAGAGGCCTGGTGCACGGATTCGTGCACATTGAAAGGAAATTAATTAGAAGGTGGCCAACAGGGTGGGACTGGGCGAGACAGGTGGACACACCCTGGAGCCAACCTCCCCCAGTCCCTCCCTGGCCAGCCACACCTGGGGTGGTGCCAGGGCTCAAAAGACATCTACAGAGTGAGTGGGGTCCCTTCAGCAGGTGGGGTCCCTCAGCCCAGCCTGCAGGGATTGGGCTGGAACCAGCAGTCCGACATCCCTGAGGGGTCCCAGAATGTGAGAGGGCACTCTGCAAAGTTGCTGTCACTCAGCAGCTCCTGCATTGAGCATCTACCACCAGGTGGTCAGTGTGTGTCATAGCTACTGGCCGGTCGGCCAGTCGGCTGGTCGGCCAGTTGCTCAGGCTTTCTAATATATATATAATGTTTTAATTTCTCCATCTGTAATACCTTCTCTTTATTTTCAGGGACATAATATAGACTAATAAAATGGTATATATGAGGACAGATGTGTTTTTTGAAAAACAAAAAAAAATGATGCTTCAAAAAAGCTTCATAGTTCAACTGTTCTTACAAGTTCAGATAGAGATGGACAAGTCTATGAATTAGAACATTCCTTCCATCCAAAAATAAAAATAAAAATTATAATATATCAAACACTGCCTTTTGTGGCTAGCAAACCTTATGGTTTGACTATTCTTCTGACTAATGGTTAGAAAAATGCATATAAAAAAGACTAAAATCTTGCCATCTAATATAATAGAAGAGTAATATGCAAATTGACCATCACCTGAGACACTTAAGCCATGCCCACCAGCCAAGCCATGCCCACCAGCCAATCAGAGCAGCTGTATGCAAATTAATCCAGCCAAGATGGAGGCCAGCAGCTACGGAGCTAGAGCAAACCAGAGGCTTCTGTTGCAACTGCCTGCCTAGGCTGGCTGAGCCTCTGGTCACGATAACAGTGTTTCAATTATAGAAGCCACGGAGCTGAAACAAACAGAAGGCTTTGTTACATGCCTAGGCCTCAGCTTAAAGCAACAGTGTTTCAATTATCTAAACTAATAAAAGTGTAATATTGAAATTGACCGTTTCTTTGGGATGCCTAAGCTATGCCCACCAGCCAATCAGAGTGGCTGTATGCAAATTAACCCAGCCAAGATGGAGGCTGGCAGGGCAGCTCTGCACTGGGAGCCTCTGCAGCCAGCACAGCTGTGTCGGGTGTGTCAGCTCAGTGGGGGGGGGGCATCCTGGGGCCTCCTGGGGGCATCCAGGATTAGCTGTCCTGGGTCTGCTGCCTGGCTCTGCCCTGGGGGCCTCCTCGGAGGCATGCAGGAGCACCCATCCAGGGTCCACTGCCTTCATCTGCCCCCCCAGGGGCCTCCACAGGGCGTGTGGGAGCATCTGCTGCATAGTGCAGAGCATCTGAAGCCAGTCCGCTGCCCGACTCCACCCTGGATGTGTTCGCTCAGCAGCAGGGCCCCACCGAGGGATCCTGCACCAGCGTCCACCCCTGGCTTGCCACCCAGCTCTGCGCCAGGTGTGTCCCCTCAGTGGTGGGGGCCCACCAGGCATGTGCAATCGTGGGCCCTCCAGTGAGAAACATCCAGGCCTGCACTCACCAGCCCTCCCACCCTCCAGTGCACGAACCCTGAAGGGGCTGTGGGCAGCCTGAAAATGGCCCTCAACCCCTCACCCAGGCTGGCCAGGCATGCCAGCGGGTGGACACCTCCCCCGAGGTGTCCCAGACTGCAAGAGGGCACAGGCTGGGCTGAGGAACCCCCACCCCCCGAGTGCACAAATTTTTGTGCACCGAGCCGCTAGTTTGTAATAACATGGATGAATTGAAAGGGCATTATGCTAAGTGAAATAAATCAGGTACAGAAAGATAAATACTGTATGGTTTTACTTAAATGTGGAATCTAAAACAAATAAACAAACAAAACAAAATAAAACAGATTTGTAGAAACAGAGACCAAAGAAACAGAGACCACAGAAACAGTTACCAGAAGAGAGAGGGTGGGAGGATGGGTGAAGAGAGCAAGGGCAATAGAGTCGTGAATATTGTGGTAAGTTTACAGTGTGACAGTTGATCACTAGAATTAGTGGGTGATCACATTATGAGCCATAGATATGTCAAATCATTCTACTGTGCACATGAAACTAATATGACTAATATAATATTCGTATATCAACTATAATTAAATTTAAATAAATACATATATTTTAAAAGAATTCTTATCTTATTTGTATTAAAGTCCAAGGTCTCACCTTTGGAAAGAAAGTGGTCTAGGATCCTAATACTAGAAAATGATAATATGGAATAAATGAACTGAATTTATTTAAAACTTGTATCTTGACAGCCTACCTCCTTTGCCTTGTTAGACATATTTGCCTCTCAAGAAGTGGAACAGAACTAATCAAATGAAATCCATCTGGTTGAAATGAAATATTCCCTTAGATTGTTTCTCTCTTTATTTGCTACACACATTTTAAAAGCTAGCTATTTTTAAACTCATTTTTTCCCTCAATGTTCATTAATTTTAAAAAGGAGGGCCAAAATTGCTCCCGGCTTATAACAATTTGGTCTTTTATGCAGTATTTTCCCCTTAAAATAATTCCTACTGCTCTTCCTGTAGACCAGATGGCCACTCCATTCCCCAGGCTATTATGAAAGCCGACTCCCTGCACTTTAGGTAAGAGAATTGAGGAGGCGCCTTCAGGTTTCAATAAATGAAGATGAGCTTGGATTCTCTCACAGGATGGGTTTCAGGTAAAGGTCCCTGAGCGGTTCCAGCAACTCAGAGTCGAGGCTGTTCCCTCTGTCAGGATGCTACAGTGGTGTGCGTTCCAACATCTCCAAAGTGACCCCACAGTAACAGCTCTGGTGTGCCCTGCCCAGACCTTGGTTGTTGACCTGGTTCTCTCTCTAAAATCATCTTCCCCCTCCTCCTCCACCAGCTGCCTCCTTGCGCCCTCATTTTCCTGTCATGGTGTCTGCTCGCTTCACCTCTCTCTGCTTCATTGCTCCTGGACTCTATTGCATGTCATCTCTCTCTGTGTCTCACTCAAGATTGTCAAGACAGAGCGGGTGGCCATCCAGTCATCCTCTAGCAGCAGGCAGAGTGTGCCACGAAGCAGCAGGAGTATTACGCTGCCCCCACCATACAAATGGCCAGCACTGTGTCTGCTGCCCAGCCTCATGCCTAGTGTGTGTGTGTGTGTGTGTGTGTGTGTGTGTGTGTGTGTGTGTGTGGTTTTTTGTTTGTTTTTTTTTTTTTGTCTAAGAAACACCTCAAAAATGACTATGGATTCCACAAGTGCTTTGAGGCCCCCTTCCACAGCATGTTCAGTACAAGATTGATTTCTTAGATTATTGTGTGTGCTGTAAGATGATATGGGATTTAGTGTGACAGGAGGAGGCCTCATTGCTTGTTTTACTGCCAATCATACATTACATAGGGAGTTTCAGAAATCATAGGATGCAAGAAGTGTAATAGTTTGAGAAAATGTTGGAAAATGTAGTGGATTACAATTTTCCTGGTCACATAAATCTTCAAAATAAACTCAAGACAAGATCTAGCCCTGGATGTGTTTAAAACCATTATATAGAACTAGAGGCCTGGTGCACAAAAATTTGTGCACTCAGGGTGGTCCCTCAGCCCAGCCTGTGCCCTCTCATAGTCTGGGACCCCTCAGGGGATGTCCACCTGCTGGCTTAGGCCTGCTCCCTGGGGTATTGGACCTAAACTGGCAGTCAAACATCCCTCTGGCAGCCCAGGAGCCCTCAGGAGATGTCCACTTGCCAGCGGGAGCAGGCCTAAGCTACAATCGGACATCCTTAGTGCTCCTGAGGAGGCAGGAGAGGCTCCCGCCACCACCACTGTGCTGGCAGCCATCAGCCTGGCTTGTGGCTGAGCACAGCTCCCCCTGTGGGAGCACACTGACCACGAGGGGGCAGCTCCTGCACTGAGCATCTGCCTCCTGGTGGTCAGTGTGTGTTAGTGACCAGTCATTCCCAGTTGTTCTGCTGTTAGGGTCAATTTGCATATTACCCTTTTATTATATAGGAGGATAGAGGCCTGGTGCACTGGTGGGGGCCAGCTGGTTTGCCCTGAAGGGTGTCTTGGATCAGGGTGGGGTCCTGCTGGGGTGCCTGGCCAGCCTGGGTGAGGGGTTGAGGGCCGTCTTCAGGTTGGACACACACACCCTTTTTAAAAAATTATATTTTATTGATTTTTCACAGAGAGGAAGAGAGAGGGTACAGAGTTAGAAACATTGATGAGAGACAAACATCGATCAGCTGCCTCTTGCACACTCCCCACTGGAGATGTGCTGGCAACCAAGGTACATGCCCTTGGCTGGAATCGAACCTGGGACCCTTGAGTCTGCAGGCTGATGCTCTATCCACTGAGCCAAACTGGTTAGGGCTGGAAACACCCCCTTTTGGGGTGGGGGCTTCTACTGGGGTATCTGGCCAGACTGGGTGAGTGGCTGATGGCTATTTGCAGGCTGGTCACAGCCCCTTCAGGGTTCAGAGGAGGTGTCTCAGCTGGGGTGCCTGGTCAGCCTGGGTGAGGGGCTGATGGCTATTTGCAAATTGGTCACAGCCCCATCAGGGTAGGGGGCCCTACTGGGGTTCCTGGCCCGCCTGGGTGAGGGGCTGAGGGCCATTTTCAGGCTGGCCATGGCCATGGGCTGGAAGCAAGTATCTGGGGTTTATTTATCTTCTATAATTGAAACTTTGTTGCCTTGAGTGGAGCTCAGGGCTGGCAGCCAGGCGGGAAGCTTGGCTTCCTCCATTGCTGGGGGCAATGCAAGCCTCCTGCTCGCTCCAGCTCTATGGCTGCCACCATCTTAATTGGGTTAATTTGCATATCCTATCCCGATTGGCTGGTGGGCATGGCTTGTGGGTGTGGCTTGTGGATGTAGCAGAGGTATGGTCAATTTGCATGTTTCTTTTTTATTAGATTAGATGTGCCCCTGATTATATAAGGTTACACAGTGAATATAGTTCAATTTCTGAAAATAACTGGTGGGTTTTAATAATTTGACTCCTTTAGAGTACCTATGTTTTCTTATAGGAAGTGTTCTATATCCATGACATGGGTGGTGGTTACCAGGGTATAATATACTTGATGAATTTTATTTTGTTATTATTCTTCAATTGAAGGATATTGCATGATTTCTTACTTCTCATCCCTATCTTGACCAAACCTTCTCCAGTTTGAGGCTCTTCTAGCCTAAATGCACCCTGCACAGCACTCACTCCCTTCTGTTCCTATTATTCTCATCACCTCAGAAGCAGCCCTGATCTGAATCTGTCCTCATCAGGTTCCCTTTCTTAAATAACTCACATGTGTGTCTCTTACTGCCTACTTAGCAGTAGGTGTTTTTTTTTTTTCTAAGAATGGTTTATTGGTTTTTAGAGTTTATTGATAAAGGGAGAAGAGAGAAACATCCATGTGAGAGTGTAACATCCATCGGCTGCCTTCTACATGTCCCCTCCTGGGGACCGAGCCCACACCCAGGCATGTGCCCTGATAGGAATTGACCAACAACTTTTTGGTGCCCGGGAGGATGCCTATCCAACTGAACCACGCCAGTCAGGACAGCAGTAGCGCTTCTGAAAGCAGATACTATCCTTTATTTTTTTCTGCATGTTTCCATGACAACCAGCACAGGATTTACCTGGGTAGGATTTCATTAAGAACATAATAAGTCAGAGAATGTTAGAACTGTAAGGAACCTTGGAGATCCATGGCCCTTCATTTTTTTTTTGAAACAGAAAGGTGATCTACAGGGTATTTGGGGAAAAGATGAGCAAACACTAATTTTTTATTAATAAAATGTTATAATTTTTTATAATTTTGTTTATGCATATTAGATAAAAATAATCATTTTAAAGGATAAATTCAGTGGCGTTTGGTACATTTAAAGTGTTGTGCAACTATCACCTCTATTTAGTTTCAAATCATTATCATCATCCAAAAGAAAACCCTTTACCCATTAAGCAGCCTCCTTTTCCCAGCTCCTGATAGCCACTCATCTGCTTTATTTCTGTATGGATTTGCCTATTCTGGACATTTCATTTAAATAGGCTCATACATTATCTGGCCTTTTGTGTCTGGCTTCTTTCATTTAGCATAATGTTTTCAAAGCTCACCTACAGATAGCAGGTACTCTTTCGCATGTATCCAGAAGGAGTTTGTTCCTTTGTGTGGCTAAAGTGCTAACATTTTTGAGCACTAACAAAGCACCAGATGTTGTGCCGGGTACTTTACACGTGTAACCTCACGGGAGACTTGCAGCAGCCATACAATATAGGTACTATTATCCCCATTTAAAATATCCGAAAGCTAAGGTTCAGAGGTGTGTCTAGCCCATGGTTATAAAGTAAACAAACCACCCAACCGAAGTTTCACACTCGTGACCCCAGTATGGTCCCTCCACTACTCTGGGTTGTCTGCCTTGTCGGCCCAGGCATCTGTGAGATCCTACTTTACATCCTCGTCTGTCTCTCCATTATCTGCTGACATACTAGTGATGCACCCAAAATTTCAGAGTGGGCCCAAGGGCCCCTTGCTATGTTTTCCCTTGTTTGAAATCACATGTGTTAGTTCTCAAAATAGATACTAAAAATTATGGACATTTCCCTTGCACTTCAGTGATGTGTAATTGATGTTTCATCCAATTGAGGCCCGAAAGCAATTTTCCTTCAGCATCTGGTGATTGTCAGAGAAGGAGGCCTCTTCTGTTTAAACTCTGGTGGGGAGGTGCTTTGAATATGAATGTGCATCCCCGAGGCAGCAACATCAGAGGTGGATCTTAATAATTAATTCACTAGGTCAGTTTATTTTTCTAATTGGTTGTGAGGCTTTGTCAACTAGGAGATAGTAAAATCAATTAAAAATTTAAAAAAGAAATTAAACTTGGTAGAGTTTGGATATTAACAATGCATAGAGAGATGAAAACAAACAGAAGGCCCTAATTATTTCTTAAGTAAGTGTTTAAATATTTACAAATTGTACTTCAGTGAAGTTCATTTTTACTTGTATAGATGTGTGCTGCCTCTTTGTACTGGGATAAAAGTTCTAAACACAAGATCCAAGGGCCCTTTTAGAGTGGAAGGAAAACATTCTTAACCTTGGGTTCAGGACCAGTTTCAGGGGGTCTCTGACTACCTTGGAATTATCTGGAAAATGTCCCATGTGTGCATTTTTCTGGAGTGAGGATGCAGAGCTTTTGTCAGATTTTCCAAGTTTAAGAACTGCTACTTCATAGCGTCTATCTGACTCTGTGGCTCCAGCCAGCAGTAGCCAAACAGTTTAGGAATCCTAACTCCTTTTGCAATGTGAGGAGGTACAACTGCGTTGTGTGAGGGGGGCTCTATCCTCCCAAAGTCCCTGGTGGGACAACGGGACTCTGAGAAGACACTTGGAGTCCTTCCTGTGGCCTGGACATTGAAAGGTCACTACACCTTCCACCTCTCCCTCTCTTCTAGTAAACCAAACTGTACAACCAGGCCAGAGGTTGCAGGAAGCACTGGGGTCAGCTAGACAAAGGCCAGTACTGGCAGCAAGGCAACCACTGGAAGCAGTTCTCCCAGGCAGAAAAAGGGAATTATCAGAGCCTTGGGACTCAGTGTGATCCACAGACCCATAGCATCAGGGAACTTGTTAGAAATGTTGAAGTTCAGCATAATACGCTAAGTGAAATAAGCCAGTCAGAGAAAGACAAGTATCATATTATCTCTTATATGTGGAATCTAATGAACAAAATAAAATAATAAAGTAGAGATAGACTCATGAATACAAAGACATTGAAACATCCAACAGACTGAGGTATTTCAGAGGGAAAAGGGGTGGGGTGGGGTGGAGAAGAAAGAAAATAACCATAGTATGGGGAGTTCCTGGGGAAGGGAAAATGGGAGTGGAGTGGAGTCAGTCAATGGGGGGAAAAAAGGAGGACATCGGTAATACTTTCACCAGTAAAGGTAAATTCTTTAAAAGTCACAAAATTAACCTTATAAAACAGCCAGTTGGGTGGGGGGAGGAGAAAGAAATGTAAGATCTCAGGCCCCATTCAGACTTGCGAGATCAGAATTTGCATTTTTTTGGGGGGGGATTTATTTAGAGCTTTGTAATGAAATCTTATTTTATTTTATTTTATTTTAACCAGATGCCCAGGGCATTCCAAAACATGGTAGAGCTTGAGAGATACTGGTGCAGCAGGTGTTCAGTTCTGGATCCCCCTTTCCATTCCCAGTACAATTCCTTTTCTTCCATCTCCCATATGAAGTCACATCCTCTAGCAGCTCCACTCCAATTCCAGCTCCTTGAGTCACATGGAATTTCTATTGTTCTTTCATACCACCTAAGGAAGCAGCAGTGCCTGGTATCTGTGATCTGAGTTCCTGCCCTTTCTGGTACATGAACTCTTGTGATGGCCTCTCTTAGTGGTGCTGTTATAAGAAAGCAAGGAATCAGGTTCTCCAATCACTTTCTCCACAAGCCATGTAGTCATGGGCATGTCACAATTTCTGTGTCTCAGTTTCCTCATCTCCATAGGGTGTGGCAAGGGTCAAACATAGATACTTTTGTTAAGTACTTTGTGCCTGGCACAGAGTAGATGTTTCAAAAATGTTCCTTTTCTTTTTTTTCTCAACAAACTACTTCATTGAGACATGATTGACATGCATAAACTGTACATATTCAATGTGTACAGTTCAATAAGTTTGGGGTCAAGTTCAACTGTGAAACCATCACTGCTATCAAGACTATAAACACATCCATCCCAATTTCCTCTTGCCATTATTATTATTATTATTATTATTATTATTATTATTATTTAGGAATACTTGTTATCTTCCTAGCAAGTTTTATGTATATAATACAGTATTGCCAGCTATACAACTTGTCTCCCAGAGAATACCACCATCCATTACTGTTCTATTGTATAGAATTACTCAAAGCCTAGATAGGTGTCCTTTGAGACAAATGTATTTTCATTGTTCCACTTCCACAGACCTTAATCCCTCTCCATTAATAATCCTCAGCTGCTGTAACTACTTATGCAGCCTAGAGCGCAAGTCCTTGGTCCTCTGTGAGAAATCTTCCATTAAGTTTGCCTTTGAAGACAACACTTCACAGGCATTGAGCACAGTTGTAAATTCCTCTGTGACAAAATGAGAAGATTAATTTTGAGCTTCAGTACTTTGTATTTATCCGTCATGGTGCAACTGTCGTTGTAATAATACAGTCTCCCATGCAAACAATTAAAAAAATTATGCTCAAGGAATCAGTTCTAAATGCTTTGCTTTGAATTATAATTCATCGTAGAAACATTATCCATCCTTTGTTTGCAGTTTCGGAAATTCTTTACAACCTGTAGATACTGCTTTTTCTCTCCAAAACATCTTTAGAGGCAGTCCAAAGCCAGGAAAATTCAAGGAGTGGCTTCTGGTAGTGCCTAGAATTTCCCCCCCTCTATTCCTAGGCCCTAAGGCTGGCCCCTACCCCATATTATCCAAGAGTAACTTCTCTATTGAGATCCACACACTTTGGAATTTTCTTCCCACACCAAACTTACCTGTTTGATCATTCCCTCTGAAACCAGATCACTGCTACTAAACAGCAAATGAGTGCTAACAAAGTTACTCTTGCTTCTCTGTGTTTTAAAAATGGAAAGGGAAGAAAATTATCTGGAAATTATGGAAGAAGGGGGAATTGATGCAGAAATAGCTGCTTAGCTCCATCTCCTTCCAAATTAAATCAAATTCTAGAAATCCCAGCTATCATCCAAAACAGGGAGCCAAATTAGGTCTTTGAGGAAAGTAATGAAAGAGGAATTTTTAAAATTATCCTCCTGTTAGTTTTTTTCTTCTATTTTTTAGCCTCTCTTTGTCTCTTTGTCTCTTTTCTGGCCTAGCCTATTTCTGTTACCTGACTAAACATAAACAGTATGTCACATCTTTCCACAAGAAGCTAAAGGTTTCTGTGGAGTAAAGTTAGCTACCTTTTCCTTACCTGTGCCCATCTTCTGGATCATGGTAGGTCATCAAAGCCTAGGGTCAGTTTCCCAGGGGAATGCTCTCTCAAATAGGAATAGGACAAAATAAAGCTAACTGAGCACGCCTCTTCCCCTCTGCGGTGGATTATATTTTGTATGTGAACAACAGTTGTACATTAATATTAGTATTTATGTACACCTTCCACCAGTGCTACCTTAAATGATTCTATGTCAACTCAGAATTGGAACTGAGTACATGATTCTTAATTTGGAGATTCATGAACGTTGGCATTAACATGAAGAAGTTGTCAACTCACCTCCTTAATATACCTGATGATACCTGATATATTCAAAAGAGGTAGGAGCCACTTAACCTCTTATGAGAGATGTTTCATCAGGCCCATTCTTTTTGAGTTTCAAAGAAAATAGATCTCAACTCTTAAACATTTTATCCCTCTCTTAATCTGAAGTTCTCTCTGGGGTAAATTCAGGCGTTCATTCCCTTTAGACTTTTAGACTTATGTAATTAAACTCCGTGGGTGTGTATCTCGGATTTTATGTCAAGGAGAGATAAAGCCCAATTTGGCTAGCTCCCCAGGGTCGGAGTTGGGTGAGTAATTACTCTGAGACAGGTCCCCTTTTATTCTTGAGGGTTTTGCATTGTATTACATCATGATTTTGAGACATCTGATAGTGTGTTATTGTCCAGCAAAATCATATCTGACAGACACCTTTCTGCTATCCTGATATACTTGGTCATACTTATACAGTGTCTAAAGATGATACTTTTCCAAATCCTTTATTACCTTTGGTGTTTTTAGTGAGTGATGGGAAATTTTTTACAAAGGGGATTCTAACTACAGAAACAGTGATAGAAAGCAAAATTATGAAGCAGGTGAAATTTATCATTACATCTTATGCTTCTCTTTTCTGCAAATGTTTTTTCTTCTCTCTGCACTTTTTTCAACCATTTATACCTGTTAAATCTGGGAAAATGGTCTTAAATTTACTCATAGCAACAAATGACTTGGTAAGTCATAAATTAGGTGGTTAAAACTCAGAAATATCTGGGATTGAATCTTGTCTCTATGACATACTGTGGGATCTTGGATAAGCTTATCTATCTGAGCCTTAGTTTAGAAAATGGACAGAATAAAATCCTCTGTGCTTGAGTGAGATGACACAGCTAAAGCAATGGCCATTGTAGTTGGAATACAAATAAGTGCCTAATAAATGATAGGCTTTGTTGTTGTTATATCCTCACCCTGAAGAAAAGAAATTTAAAATCTTTGAAATTTTTCTAACAGTAAGTTGAAAGACTTTGCTTATATTTCTTAGAAAAGATGAGTGCTGAAATCAAATCACCTTCTATTAGCTAGTTAGCCTCTCTATCCTATATAATAAAAAGCAAATATGCAAATCAACTGAACAGCAGAAAGGCCAGTCGCTATGATCCTCACTGACCACAAGGAGCAGATGCTCAATACAAGAACTGCCTCCTGGTGGTCATTGTGCTCCCACAGGGGGAGCACCGCTCAGCCAGAAGCCAGGCTTATGGCTGGCAAGAGCAGCACTAAGGATCTCCTGGGATCAGGCCTAAGCTAGCAGTCGGACATCCCCTAAGGGGTCCCAGACTGTGAGAGGGCACAAGCTGGGCTGAGGGACCCCGTCGCCCAGTGCACAAATTTTGTGCACCAGGCCTCTAGTATTGTATAAGAACACCACTAATTAAAAATAAGTAAAGGTTTAATTTACTTTTAATTTTATTCAGAATAATTGACATAAAATTGTAAGATAGTTGCAGTGTACATCATGTTGATTTCACTGTGAAAAGATTTCCACTATCTAGTTAATCAGTATACTGATCACTTCACATATTTATCCTTTTTTTAATGAGAACATTTAAGGTCTCTCTCAGAAAATTTTGATTACATGATACCATTGGTGGTTGTAGTACCCAGATGTCATGATCCCCAAAGACCACGAGTGAGCCCCAAAACCGTTGCAAAAACATGAGGACCTTTATTAGTCGAGTTAACTCGGACTTCCCACTCGCCCACCAGCACAGTGGCGTGAAGGGACAGGAAGTACAGGTTTGAGGAAAACAAAGGATTTATAGGGCAAGAAGTAGTGGGTGGAGTAACGTGTGTGGCCTCTGTTGCTTGGTCGAGGGAAGGTCCTGGGCAGGGCATTTCCTCTGCATCCCTATTGGTGGGTCTGCACTCTCGTACCGCCCTTCTGCCCTTACAGTGGTATCAACTATAATCACCATGTTTTACATCCTGTCCTCACAACTTAGTCACCTTATAGCTGAACATTTGTACCCTTTTACCAAACTCTCCCTACATCTTTCACTCCCATAGCTACTTTCTAATCTGTTCCTGTAAGTTTGATGATATATATATTTTTATTTTTAGACTCCACATATAAGTGATACCATGTAGTATCTTTCTTTCTTTGTCTGGCTTATTTCACTCAGCATACCAGGTAATGTCCTCCAGGTTCATCCATTTTGACCATATATTCCTTGGTTTGTTTCTGGACTGCCTATTCTTTTCCCTTGATCTAAGTGCTTGTTTTTATGCCTGTACCATGCTGTTTGAATATAGCTTTATAATGTGGTTTGAAATCAGGAAATGTGATGTCTCCAGCTTTGTTCTTTCTCAAGTTTGGTTTGGCTATTTGGGATCTATGCCATTGGACTTTTGACAGCATTGCACTGAATCTATAGATTGCTTGGGGGTAGTGTGGACATTTTAAGCCAATGTTTACTTTAAATTAGTTTTTTAAGTGTGTGAGCATATCAGTTAGCATCTGCTATGTAACAAGCTACCCCAAAACATTTGTTATTTTTCATGATTCTATGAGTTACCTTGGTGCTTCTACCGGTCTGGGCCAGCCCTGCTGGGGTTGGATGGTCTAGGATTGTCTCACTCACGTGACTGGGGACTCAACTGCAATAGTTGATATGGCTGGGCTGACTAGAACCTACATCCAAATGTAGGTTCCATTGGTGGCTTCTTATGCTTCAGGAGGCTCCCTGGACTTGTTCACATGATGGCAGAAGAGTTCCCAGCAGCTAGAAGAAGCAAACCCCAATAGGCAAGCACATGCTAAGCCAATGTGTGCTAATTAATTAGCCAAAGCAAATCACTAGGACAATGCAGATTGAAGGAGTATAGCCTCCACCACTAAATTTACATGGTACAGGGGTTTTAGGTGAGCCATTCCTAATCTCCAGACACAGCTATGAAGAGAGTCCTTTAGAATATTCTGCAATGAATCTACAACTCTGTTCTAGTAAAGAAATAAACACCTTTAGGTAAAAGTGCAACACTTCTTAGAATACAGAGTCATTTTCTATGTGTAATTCTTGGCCTTTTGACCACTAGCAATGTAGGTATAAATTTTCCAATGTCATTGTAGAAAAGATTGATATAGAACTCTCTATACAATTCAGACTCCTGTTTACTCTTTGGAAAGCATGTTGAAAAGTGGAGTGGTTATTTATTTCTACATTCACTCAAGACAATGAGGGTATAGGAAATGGCAGAAATCTTTGCAGGAGACATTAGCTAGAAAAAACATGTTTGGAACACATTTGAACCAAACAAATAACTCTGCAGCTACCTATTTCACAGCTTTTCAACAAAAGCACTAATTCATGGTGACTGAACATCAATATTCCATTTAACAAAAAATCTTGGCACCTTCAAATTGTCCAGTTTGCCTCGTCTACAGCTCTGTTTCCATATCATATTATTTTTCTTTTATTGGATTATTTGGATTTTTATAGGTCTTTTATTGCTCATCATTCAATATCCAAGAGTGGTGATGAGAAAAGAGACATATTCATATGTCATGTGAATGCAAAATTATTTGCAGTTATAACATTACAGTTGATAACAATACTTTTTGCAAACAAAATATTCCATGGAGTAACTGGATTTGCTCTCATGTTCTGAAGTGGTTTATACATAGTATGTCAGTGACAATCAGAGCAGTTTAAGTAGCCAGTCTCTGGATTCCTCACATATTTCAACTACAAAGGATGGAATAGTTGATATAGATGATAATTTCATACTTATGTAATAAGAGTCTGGAAAAAAACATAGGTTCTAATTTTAAATTCCTCCCTTTTTAGCTGTGTTTATTTGGGCAATATAAACAACTTCACTCCATCTTAATTACTTTTTTTACATAGTGGAAATATACATTTTTGCCTATCCCAGGAGGTATTGTTGTGATGATCAATGAAATTGCATGTGGCAAAGTGATTTTTAAATATTAAAGAAATAGAGAGTGAGATGATGTTATTATTACCATTATTATTGTTTGCTTCAAAAAGGCCATGTCTATAATCGCTAAAAACAGTAAGGGGCTCAATAAACCATAAGGTCTGCTTCAACATTTTCAGATTAGGATGAGTAATACATGTAATATCAGGTGAGGAGCAGAAAAGGCATTTCTGAAGTCAGGTATCTTCAGGTTCAGCTCAGTAATCAGCCTTATTCTAGCTTATTCTTGGGATGTCCAAGATGTCAGAATTTACTGTTATTTAGAAACTATTTGTCTAAATTATGGATTATTTGCTTTCTGTTGTTGCCAAAATTGGTAGCAGTGCACTTCTTGGTAACCATTTTATACTTTGACATTACTTGATTTGGACATGGGAAAGAAAGGAAACAGTAAAAATGTAAATGTTTGAGGGGTGGAGTAGGGGTGGGGTGAGCATTTCATGAGGTTAAATTACCTATTATCTCCCTAACCTTTTGGCATACCTGATGGAGTGCTCACTCTGTCACAATACCATCTGTGAAAAGTGTTTTTTAATGTTTCTAAGGATGATAAAAAGTTGTTTCAGAGCAAAGAGATGCTTTACACAGTCTCCCTCCAGTCCTCACCTATATGCTTTTCCTCTCCTTCGGTCAGTCCCTCCGCTGCTTTTCCTTTGACCTCTTATCTTTGAGTACCATATCCTTCTGGAAGGGTTACTTGCCAGGGTAATTTACAAAGGCACAGCTTCCACTTTGACAAGAGAAAATGAAAGTTCATTTAAATCAAAGAACTAAACATTTTATTTAAATTTTTAATGTTTTTTTATTTTTTCAAGATGATTAAGAATAGAAACTGAAATGCTAAAATATGAAAACTTGCTGTATAAACTCTCTATTTAAAAAATATATCATTAGTATCACCAAAACCCAAACATGTATATATACAAAAAGAAATCTGCCCTATCTGTTCTTATGAGATGATCAAAATGCTATATTTTGTTTGTCCCTTTAACCATTTTAAATCACTTCCAAATATTTTCTTACTGGAAAACCTAATACTGAGATTTAGAATTTCAGAAAAGACTTTTAATTTGTGAGCAATTTATGTAAACTAGATGGTCTTTCTGGGGTACATCAATGTGCTGAGTCAATGTAGTTGTATCTTCAACTCTCAGAGGAAGGAAGACAAGTGCACAAGAAGCTGAGTATCAGTGAATGTGGCTCAGATCTAAGCTACAGGCCACAAACCCCAGGGCATTTTATTTTATCTCTCACCCTCTTAGACTCTAATCCGTATATAATCATTTAATCTATATATACATTGAGATGACTCAGGGCTAGTTTATGAAAAAATGATAAAAGTTTTATATGATAATACCTATAGCTTATTGACTATCTTCTATGTGCCAGGATATTGAGTTAAATGCTTTATACATGTATTTTTCCATATTTAAATCATCTCTAGGTATTACTAGCATTCTACAAATAAGAAAAGGAAGTTAAATAACACCAAAATTTACCCAAGATGATCCATATTTGAACCCAGAGCTGTAAGTAAATATATTCAACAGATTTTACCATGTCTTAGTAAACAGTGTTCAGTAATCAGAAAATTCCTTGAAAAAAACTTTTGGAGAAATTCATTTCAGTTGGGGAAATCATACTTGATTTCCCCCTGGCCTCGAGCCAAATAAGAGAAGCTTTAAGAAAAATCACAAGAGTTTGTTTTGTGTCCTGTGTTGCTGGAGGTCTGGAGCCTGAGAAACAGAAGGGATAAGAACCTGGTTATGACAACGGGTAGAACTCTATAGTTCTGTAAATCACTGCTCTCCTATGGATTGAAGTCAGAGATGTGTGTTTGGGAGACCAGATGTGACCGGGAGCTCTCAATGGACTTTGCAAAAGAGGGACCACCAGAGGGAGGGGCAGTGAAGTCTCAGCAGGGGAAACCTGTGGAAAGATGGACTTCTGAGAATCAAAGACCTAAGGGGCAGCCACAAGCAGCCAACCCGACACCTTAGTCAGGGAGCCACAAGGGAGAGATACCGAGTGAATGAGAGCTTGGGGACAGCCCGGTGATAAAGGCCTTGCAACAATCCATGAAGCTCTCCATGAGAGGGAGTTGACTTTAGAACTCTTTCTTCCTGCCATGGCCAGTAGAAACCAATGCCAACTCACAGCAGTTCTAGGCAACTAAGACACTCCCTGCTCTTTATCTCCCCCTCCTTCCCCTGTCTTTCCAAGCCCTGGAGAGCAGAGCATCTAGCAAGTGTGTGGCAGAAGGTGAGAGGCAAGGGCAGTAAGGAGAGTTGGAAGCTTGAGTTAGGAAAGAATAGAGCATAGGCAGGCTTCTCTTTCCCAGGAGAGGCTTCTAGTCTGCACCTGTCCTACCCCACAACTATGACCGCACCTCACATTCAACAAAACAAACCAAAGTGGACATATTAATTATGGAATTGAGATGGTCTCAAGGTCTAAAGCGAGAAAAGGTTTTTTTTGTGTAGCTTTATCTCTGAGAAGATAGATAAGTAATAGAGCATATCAGGTTTGCAAGAGAAGTTAGGGATGGGGAACTGCCTTCTGATTTCATCTTCAAGTCCACTTCTAACAATAACATTTGGGATGGGGATACGGTGGCTTAGAGGTGACAATAAATAAACCTCATGGTGCTTTGTTAGTAGATTTACTGAACAATATTGTGATGGCGAGAATCTTAGTGTCCAATCAGAAGGATTGTATAGCAAGGCAAATTGCAAAACCTGACCATCTGCAGATATCCTTGAATTGCAGAGGCTCTGCCACCTGCCCATGTGGCCTTAGGCAAGTCACTTAAGTCCTCTGTGCTTCAATTTTTAATTCTGCAAAATGGAGGAATAAGTCACTTTTCCATAAGTATCAGTGAATGTGGCTCAGATCTAAGCTACAGGCCACAAACCCCAGGGCATTTGGGGAGGAGAGTAAATAAGTTCATGTACTTAAAGTGCTTAGGAGAAAGGTGGATGACTCATGGGAGCACTTCATTTGAGGTTTTAAATGGACTTCATTAAAATCAACCCAGTGTGTCTATGAAGTTAATTTGAAAGCATCCATTTATCAAGTGAATGGTGAGTTGCAAAACAATAAAATATAAGAAATGCCTCAATAGTTCCAATACCAATAAAATGCATGAAATTTTTTTGAGTGAAGTTAAAAAACAATTACCAGTAAGTGTTAATTGTACTTTGTTGGTTATTCTATGACAGCAAGCTGGGCTCTGGATCTGGACAGGTCTGTCCTGCTGATTTTTGGACTCATGAAAGATCTGCATGGCGTGTGAAAGTCCTGGGAGCCCGCTGACCCACTTTCATGTTCGGAACACAGTGTTGTATTGAATTACACTAATTGATTTTTACAAAATCCCTTTCTCAGTAGGTGCTTTAGGTTCATTCTCCATTTTGAGTCCATCTGTGGTTGCCTCTGTTATTAAAATAGGCTAAAGTAGTTTCCTACCACTTCCTAAGGTTCTACTTAGGTTCATCATCACATCTATTTTTTCTTCTTATTTTGTAGACAAACATAGGCTGGAACTCTTTAGCTACTAGGAGTCATTTGCTGCTTCCTTGGGGTGTGACTGCATATTGATTTGATGCATGCTTGAATTGCTTTTTTCATGATTTTCTTTCCAAGGAAAAGGAAACAAAAAAGTTACCTGTAAAAAGTAATTAGAGCAAAAGTTACTAATACTCTCCTTCCAAAGGGAAGAAAAATTCTGTCACCATCCTAATGTTCCTAATTGGGTTATACATCTGCATATTAGAAAAAAAGGTGGAGCCAAATAAATATTTTTCTTCCTCAATCTCCTTCTCTGGAAGATGAAGGTTTAAGGATGAAATTCAGAAAGTTTAGAAGGAGTAGTGAAAGCAGGCATGGAGGTGGAAAGGAAATAGATAATGTTGTCTTATTTCCTAGCTCTATTTTCATGTTCAGTTCCTTCTCAACCACGCAATAAAGGGATCTACTCGTGTACTTGGTTCTGGAGTTGCAGGAGATTAACATTAATATACGTGGCCTGACAGTGTGTGCTGCAACCCAATACATAGTGTAGTGGTTGAGAGAGCACCGGTTCTGGAACCAGAGTATCTGGACTTGAATCTGGGCTTCATCGTCACTTACCACCCCTGTGACCTTGGGCAGGTAACTTTTGCTCTCTGTGTTTGGGTTTCTAATCTGTAAAATTAGTGCAAAAAATTAATATCTTTAAAGCATTCAGAAGAATGAATGGCACTATTAGTTATTACTAGTTATTTCTTCATTCTTATTTCTGAATTAAATAATACTAATTATTTAGTGTTGTTTCTCCATTTTATTTAGAAACATACCAACATATTGCAAATAGAACAGAATAAGATGATTTGAAAGCTTCAGTTTGTATTAATATAGAGGAGACTTTTTCATAATATGAGGTTTGTATTACTAATAAGACTTTTTTTAGATCCAAGTATTCTTTGAATTTTAATTAATAATTTGAATAGACTGGAAGTGTTTCTCAGTATGGATCTATGCATTCACTTAGATTACAATGCTCTCTAATGTGAGAATGAAAGTAATTTTCCCCATGGCTAAGTCCAAAAATTTGAACATTTTGCTGATTGACTTAGAAACAGGAAAGCCAATAGTAAGTACATGTATTACGTTTTTAAAATTTATGTATTTACCTTTTTTTTCTGGAAAGGAACTCAGCGGCTTGCAAAAATATATGTAAACTCTTTAACAAGATAACCTCAATCTTTTTGTGTGACATTTCTTACCCCAAAAAAGACTTCAAGAATTAAAAATAAAGTTGGATGCAAGGTAGAGCTGAAGAGGCTGAATATATGTATGTGATGACCCAAAACTCTTCTCTAGGTGAGTTCACATAGTAGGCTTGTAAAACAGAGACCTGATCAAATGAATAACAAGTCCCAATATTTTCCCCACCTCCACTTATAGGACAAATGACTTGACTTTTACCTATGAGATGCAGTCTTCTGTGGGAACACAACTGTAGCCAGTTTTCTACTTGTTATTCATTCTTTCTGCCACTCAAGAAGAAAATATATGGGAATTCAAATGACTATGACATAGTTATAGGGTATCCTTGAGTCTTCTGTAATTGATTTCTGAAGTACATACTTTATAAACTTTATTAGTTTAATAGTAACCATAAAAATTATTTACAATATATCTTAAGCACTCTGTGCTAGATAACATCCAGGTGCCTTAGCACAATTCTCAATGTGCATAAATCAATGAAGAAGGAATAATTACTTATGTTAAGGACAATTAATTTTGAAGCAGAGATCAAGCAGAGATTCTTCCTGGATCTCCTCATGAAGATGGGCACACTTCAATGCAATGAATGCCTTTCCCCATGACATTCTGACAGAAGTATCAAGACATTCCATTGAACGAGTTATTTTGCAGCCTTAAATATGGGCTGCTAATAACATCCTAATGAGCACCTACATAAAGGGATATTTTTTTTCACTTATCATCGCTCTTAATTGTGCATAGTTATAAAGCTGATTTATCATTAATCTATCCATTATTTAAAAAACAACCCATCTTGAAATCATGTTATTAGCAAAAATTTGTAGAGTTTTTGTGAAAGGACTTTTCCTGCCTTTTGCTCAATTGCTTTAGATACAAGGGCTATCCAAAAAACTGTTATAACTTACCTGCATAAATATGAAAGCAGATTTGCTCAATTGTATTTAATGTAGGGCAAGGGTTCTGAGGCATTTTGGGGTCATCAGCCTGCAAGAAAATGCACCAAGATGGATAACAGTACATTTTATATGTCATTTTAGAGATTTTATAGAGCCCCTAAAGCCTACACAAAGGCCTTCTAACCCAAAGATGCCATTTCTTCTAACTTAAATAACTTAACTCTAGTTATTTTAAGATATATCTATACCTAGATACATATAGAAAATCTCACCCTGGGACTTAATTGGGAATGACATCAGTGTTAACAGCCAGACCTTGAAGGTGTTTTCATTCATGGAGAAAGCATCAGATATCTCTGCACTTTACCAAGAGTAACAAAACCTGATCTTTATAACTGAGATATTCCTGGCGCTGCCAAATTTTAATATTTTTATGAACACAAAACCATTTAAAAATTATCCACCCTTTCTGCAAAGACTGGCCCTCAGTAAGCATACCAGTGATATAAAAAAAGGAGCTAAAATGGATTATAAGGAAACCTCCCAACCACAATATATAACAACATAGTAATTCAAAGAGCTTTCTTCTCTGTCTTATGTGAGGGAGGTGGTCATGCAACAAATAGAATATTTAGGAACTATTATGACTTGGTAGTCAGGACTTTTTGATACTCTACTCGTTAGTCACTTGGATTTTTGTCAGTTGTTTAATGTCACTCTTTTCCAGCAGAAAACTTAATTTTGGAATGTGATTGTCAGGTTAATCAGAGCTTTGTATTTATACAAAGAAGTATCTGTGGGCTTCGATTACCTACCTAAACTTAACCAATCACAGTTGACTGAGTGGGTAGGCAAGAATGGTGTCATTTTGTGACTTTTGCTACATACATTACCAATGACACAAAAAACGTTTATTTATAGATCATGAAATTCTCATCTTAAAGTAAAATATCAGGCATTTCTATTTTTTGTATTAGGAATTGCCAGATTTCTGCAGTTACCTACTTAAATATTACTAGGACTGTACATTTTCTAGAGCATATTTATATGTGTATTCAGCACAAAAACATTAAACATGAGAACCCAGAGTTTGAAGTAAATTTAGATTGTATAAAGGAAATTATGTGAATGTGTTCTTTTTACAAGAAAAGAACTATGATAAGTAAATAATCAAAGGTGTTCTACAGTGGAGTTTCTATTCATTCTTTGTTTGTAATAATTGGTGTCTACTTTAAATCTATACTTGAACTTTTGAAAGGGTAATACTCTTGTAAAAGAAAGAGGAAATACATGAGAATTCAACTGTAATTATCCCTGGATAGGTAGAATTATGAGTGATTTCCATTTCCCACTGTTTCTTTAACTTTGTATCCTATTATTTTATATTTATAATGACAATGTGTTTCTTTTGTAATGAGCAAAAAGCAGCAAAAGAAACTTCAAGATGCAGGCCCTTTTAAAAGGTGATTTGCTATAGAGACAAGACATTCATTACAGCCCTTGGCCAAGGGGTGAGTTTACAGAGGCATGGCAAGGCAATGATTGATTTTAAGGAACATGAGTGGAGTTTCTCCAAAGGAAAAGGCATAAGAAACACAGGTTTAGAATGCATGAGGTAAGCTCTTTATAGTAGTGGGAAGAAATATTTGCAAGAAGTTGTATCTCAGCCTATTATAGCCTTGAGGGGCTCTTAGGCAGCTTAATAGAAGAGTTTGGGACCACTTTACAGACCTAGTATAATGTGGAGACATTTGTGCTTGATTTAGGAGATAATGAGAACTCACATGGAAGTGTTTGAATGAGTGGGTGATCAGACTAGTGCCATGCTTTAGAAAAATTAATGTGCAACCCTGAGTAAATAGCTTGGAGTATGGAATAATAGAGAATAAGTTGAAAAGCATTGAGACTCTCTTAAATGTCCCAGATGAGATCTTGACTTGAACTCTAGTTTTATGAATGAAATGGATAAAATGAATAAAAGATTGTAAAAGAAAATTAAAGGTGTCTTCAGCTCATGTTATCTAAGGCATACCATTTATTTCATTTACAACAGACTGAAATATGAAAACTGGAAAGGAACAAAAACTCTGATTAGGTTTGATATTCAGCTAACTTGATTTCCCAGAATCCTACTCTATTCTCTGTGTAGATTACCTTCAAAATAGTATTCAAGGACCTTAGGAAAAAAAGAATCCATAAGAAAGGCATTGATAGTAATATAGTTATTTCTTGAAATTTATGAAACTAGCACATTTAAAGCTCACATTGATGATTTCTAAATTGACATGTAAGTAAAAATGATGAATTGATGAAGAGAGAGAGAGAGAGAAACAAACAAATAAACTGAAACGCATGGAGTTTAGACCATCAGTCTATTATCGCCTAGTGGCAGCATATGCTAATTGAAGACTCATTTCCTTGAAGACGTAAATAAACAGCATTTTTAAAGGTTTAACTGTAAATCTAAGCATACAACGTTACTTATGTAAATCTAAGCATAGAAAGGAATTGTTATATTTCAACTTCCTCCAAAAAATAAAGTTGAAATGTCTATGTTTTCTGACCAAAACTCTATTGTAGAATACATCGTAGGTGCTCAGCAAATACCCACTGAATAACTAGATAAAAGAACAAATCAATGAATACACACTGAAGTTATGGTGCATTTTTATAACTATGTGAAACTGGTGGGTATAATCATTGTAGTTTATAGACAGTAAGTGTGTCAGGAAATAGGGAGTATCATATTACCAAAACAGGAAAATAATCGGGGAAAGAACCCTTCACCCAGGTCCTTGGACCTAAGAGCAAGAGATGACACGTTAAAGAGGAGAAAATTTCATGTATCGTCGCATAACTGAGCAACTAGAATGTAGACCCTACTTGGATACAAAGACATAAAGCGTATATCAGGTGTCTGCCCTGTTACTTAAATTCACACTGCACACTAGAGGTATGGCTC
>PVJC01010548.1:0-43479 GCA_004026665.1 Murina feae
GGAGAAACGGTTAATTTTAATATTTCGCTTTTATTAGTTTAGATGTTTCAAATTTGTTTCCAGAGTTGTCCACAGTAACAGGTTTTTTTAATAAATGGAGGTGAATTTGTAGCTGCCCATAATAAGCAGTATTTGTCTGGGAACTTAAATGTGTAACTAGAAAATTTGAGTAGAGAATTAAAAGTGAGTCATTGGATTTCCATTGCCTCTTCTTTGATGCCAAGAAATGTCACTCTGCACCACTGCTTTCTTATGCTCTGTGTAATTAAGAAATAATGTCTGTGTCAGGGTTCATTTACATTTGACTCTGTAGTGATCTCATTTGTTTGAAATACTGAAGAATGAAATTGGGACACTTTGGATTTTTTCCCTTCTATTCATTTCACTCAGTTTCTTCAGTTCTTAAAGATCACATTATAAGACAATTTATCATTCTGATGCGGAAGCCGTCAGCTGAGTGAGAACTGTGTTTTTTATATGTTTTTTAATGTACTTTTTAAAAAGTCTATTTCCACCCTGACCTGTGTGTCTCCCTGGGTGGCTCAGTTGGTTGAGCATCACCGCTTACACTGAAAGGTTGCCACAGGTTCAGGTCCCGGTCAAGACACATGTCTGGGTTGTGCCTTTGATCCCAGGTCAGGATGCATGCTGGAGGCAACCAATCGATGTTTGTCTCACACAGAGATGTTTCTCTCTCTCCTCACCCTCTCCCTTCCTCTCCCTCCCAAACCAATAAAAACACTTAAAATAATAATAATAATAATAAAAAATAAAAGTCTGTTTCCATCAGAAACTAGAGCTTATCTTGAAAGTATTTCTATATGGAGAAATTACTATTTGTTATGATTTGTCTTATTTAAAAGACATAGTTTTCAGAGAAACACACTACAATACACGTAAGAAGCAGCAAAACAAAATGAGTTGGATACAGTCTTAAGCAGTAGGTACTTTTGAAATTCTCAACCAAATTCATCCATATTTTTACGTCAACTGCGTGTTCTATGAGATGGGATTGACTTATAGTCTGTGTCTGTTATATCTTGATGAGTTAAACATTCTACCTGGTTGACTGCTATTTCCTATTTTTCCTCTTTGTCCAGTGATATTGGGATTGGTCAGTCTCAAGACGACAGCATCGTGGGATTAAGGCAGACAAAGCATATCCCAACCGCATTGCCCGTCAGTGGCACCTTGTCATCCAGCAACCCTGACTTACTACAGTCACACCATCGCATTTTAGACTTCAGTACTACTCCTGGTGAGCACTTCCCATGCTGCTTTTCTTTAATTGCAATCTTCTCTCTTCTTCTAATGGAATGGTGGTAGCGCTGTACGTACCTCTCTTGGTTTACCATGGATTTATCAGATGCTTAGTCAGGGTGCACCCTCGAACAGCTGGAACCAGCTCTTTTTTATTCTTCAGACTACTTTGATGCGGCAAGTTAATCTCTCCGAACTTGTTTTCTCTTTCCTAAAATGAAGGTGATACATACCATGCAGGCATTACTAGGTCGTATGAAGTAAATAGAATAAAAGGCCTATTTCAGGTCAGCTTAATAATGAGCTTTTCAGTATATAATACAGAAGAACTTTGGATTTAATTTTGTTTACTTTTTGCTATGAACCGATGAGTTTGCATTTGTCTGTAGATAATGTGTTTATCTATAGGGGAAAATGCGTCCTTGCAGATTATCAGCATGTGGACTGGTTGCATGTTTGAAGAAGAGCTATTGTATGTGAGAGGGGAAATTTTAGCGTTCTCTTTAATAAGGAGGGTTTTTTTATTTTATTTTCAGATTACTTCACTTAATTGTATTACCATATATTAAAATCCTTTCTGTTTACATACGGCTTTTCTTTCCCCCAGACTTGCCAGATCAAGTGTTAAGGGTCTTCAAAGCTGATCAGCAAAGCCGATACATCATGATCAGTAAGGACACCACGGCGAAGGAAGTGGTCATTCAGGCCATCAGGGAGTTTGCGGTGACTGCCACTCCTGATCAGTATTCGCTGTGTGAGGTCTCTGTCACACCTGAGGGAGTCATCAAACAGAGAAGGCTTCCAGATCAGCTTTCCAAACTTGCTGATAGAATACAGCTGAGTGGAAGGTATTCAATATCTATCTTTTTGGATTTGTTTACCCGCCCCTTCAAACCCACACCAAAGTCTAAGAAAGGTACACTCTCAAAGGTTTTTTAAATGAACAAGTACCTCTCAGCCAGCTCAGTGGTTGGCCGCCCACCTATGAGCCAGGAGGTCACAGTTCAATTCCTGTGGAGGGGCATGCAGGAGGCAGCCAATCAATGATTCTCTCTCATCATTAGTGTTTCTGTTCCTCTCCCCCTCTCCCTTCCTTTCTCTGAAATCAATAAAAACTTTTTTTTTTCTCAAAAAAATCTTTCTTTAAAAAAAAAAAAAGACTAAGTATCCCTGCAGATTAAGACGTTTTCCCCCTTCACCAGGAATTGCTTTATGAGAGTAAATGCACACAGTACAGTTTGACCCTCACTGGGATCTCTGAAGGACTTGTTGAAAGCAAGGGCACTGTGGCCTGCCTGTTGTTACTGCCCACCAGTGCAACTTGTCATGCTCGCTCTTCACGGCCCTGGGCTGGCAGAATGGTAAAGAAAGCCTCATGTAGAGTCACAGATCTCACTTATTCTTGGAAATGTACGTTCACAAAAACGCTTTCTCATAACTTCCTAGTGTCATTTGCTCCCGCTTATCTACCTCTTGTAGGAGCTTCATTTAGGCGGAGACATCTATGACAATGTAACTGGCTCATGCTGTGTACTTATATGTTATACTGTGAAAAACACGTCTTAACTCTGGCACCAAACTTTAGTTGCTGCAGGCTTGGTTCCCGGCTGCGTAAGTGCTTATATAACACATGCAACTTGCAAGTGAACATTGTACATGATTTTGTCAGTCTCTTGAATGGTATTTCCATTGATAGATATATTTAATTTGTATTCTCAAAGCATAGATTAGTAAAAGTTGAAAAAGTAGTGAAGTTTTAACTCTCATATAATGACTAGATCCTGCACTGACTGAACATTACGTGGTTCCAAAGATCACATTTTTTCCCATATTACTCACCATAGGGAGTGTTTCATTGTACTTGAATTTTTCATGCATCTAAACCCTGATAAGATTCATTCAAAACTTATTTTCTTGCTAACACCTATAACCTTCTACTTTTCTTCATTTTTACTTCATTGCCAACCCTGCCACTAGCAGGTAATGTTCCTTTATTTGGAGGTCAGTTTTTTCTCATTATTACTTCAATGTACATTGATATATCTATAACCATGATGGAGTTCTACAAAATCCCCATTGAGGTGAAGATTCATGATTCACATTCATTATTCAGGAAAATTAGAGATGGAGAGATATCATGGTTTTCATCAGTAGCCAAAACTGAGTGTGTTAAATCAGCATGTCAGTGGCCCAGGGTATGTGTTCTCTGCCATGTTTGTCTTGGCAAAATACCCAAAGGACCAGTTTGGCAGAAATCCCTTGGTACTCATTCTGTTTCTTCTTTTATGAAATTTGACTTAGGGAAAGCATCTGTTTTAAAAAATATATATTACAAGGCAAACATCTGGAATTTATTTTCAACAAGATGCTTACAAGGCAAAAGGAACACTGTCTCTGACTTCCTGTCTCTGCAACCAGTATTAATTAGTCATTGATCTTTGGTAGCCTCTGTTTTCTCATATGCAAAATAGGAGTAATGTCTGCCCCACTTACTGGTAGGGTTTTTTGTGAAAATTCGATATTTAACCGTTAAAATCTTGTTTTAGTTTTGTTCTACTCAGATCAAATTAGGGGAGAAACAGCTTATAGATTTTTTTGGTATTTGCATAAGTAAACTGGGATTGACCCAATATGAACCTAATAATAGCCACAGATTCTCTGGGGAAGTAGAACCATGACCTATGCCTGATCTTCCTGCTTCCTCCTTAGAGCATATTTATTTAAACTGAAATTTTTAGTTTAGCTATTTTGTGTCATTTTCAGTAAAAAAAAAAAAAGGGTAAATAATATGGAAATCAAGGAAGGACAAGAGAAAAAGGAATTACAACTGGTGCACACAAAATTCCATGTGATTTATTAATTTTTATCAATGACTTCTGGATAGGTGGCTTTATGATCTGGTGACTGATGCAACAACTACATTCTTTTTTTCCATCCTCGCCAAGGATATGTCTCTATTGATTTTCGGAGAGAGAGAGAGAGAGAGAGAGAGAGAGAGAGAGAGAGAGAGAGAGAAAACAACATTGATATGAGAGAAACATTGATTGGTTGCCTCATATATGCACCCAGGCTGGAATTGAACCCACAACCTGGGTATGTACCCTGACCAGCAATTGAACCTACATCCTTTTGGTGTATGGGATGACACTCCAACCAACTGAACCATCTGGCCAGGGCAGCAACTACATTCTTCTGGTCAAATAATTCTTCCATCAGTCAATTCAGTGTTCTTTCAAACGTTCTATAAAAAATAGCAATGTTATGCCTTAACCGGTTTGACTCAGTGGATAGAGCATCAGCCTGCGGACTGAAAAGTCCCAGGTTCGATTCCGGTCAAGGGCATGTACATTCCCAGTGGGGGGAAGGGGTGCAGGAGCACAGCTGATCCATGTTTCTAACTCTCTATCCCTCTCTCTTCCTCTCTGTAAAAAATCAATAAAATATGTTTTAAAAAAATAGCAATGTTCTTTTAAGGAATATCATGAATATGTTGCTTAGGCTTTGAATTATGTTTTTTTATAGATATTACTTGAAAAACAACATGGAAACAGAAACACTTTGTTCAGATGAAGATGCTCAGGAGTTGTTGAGAGAGAGTCAAATTTCCCTACTGCAGCTCAGTACTGTGGAAGTTGCCACACAGCTCTCCATGCGAAATTTTGAACTCTTCCGCAACATTGAACCTACTGAATACATAGATGATTTATTTAAACTGAAATCAAAAACCAGCTGTGCCAACCTGAAGAAATTTGAAGAAGTCATTAACCAGGAAACATTTTGGGTAGCGTCTGAAATTCTGAGAGAGACAAACCAGCTGAAGAGGATGAAGATCATTAAGCATTTCATCAAGATAGCACTCCACTGTAGGGAATGCAAGAATTTTAACTCAATGTTTGCAATCATCAGGTAAGAGAGCATATTTGTCTTAAGATTCAGTTTTCTTTGCAGGTTAGAAATACATGTCAATCCAGGAACACCATATAATTTGTCTAAGTGTAGTCGTTTTAATTTGAATTATACTGAACTTTTCTTTTTCTCGGAATCCTGATCCTGATCTTTAATTTTAAAAATCTCCTATATGCTGATTTGAAGCACAGAAAATCTATATTCACTTTTTTTTTTTTTAGCTCTGTAACTTTGGGAAAATTACTTGAACTTCTGAACATCAGTTTATTTCTCTGTAAAAAACAATTTGCTGAAGAGTTATGGAGCAGATTAAGTGATATATAGTAGTCCGCCTTATCCATGGGGAATACATTCCAAGACCCCCAGTGGATGCCTGAAACCATAGCTAGTACCAAACCCTGCATATGTTTTTTTCCTGTACATATATACCGATGATAAAGTTTAATTTGTAAATTAAGCAAACTAAGAGGTTAACAACAATAACTAATAATAAAATAGGATAATTATAACTGTACTAAAAGCCCGGTGCATGAATTTGTGCATGGGTAGGGTGCAGCTGGCCTGCCCTGATGGGAGCCGATTGGGCAAGGCCAGCAGTGGGGAGAGACTGCGGGAGGTTGGCCAGCAGGCCTTGCTCCGAATCGGTTGGCCAGCTGCAGTGCACATTATAGCGACTGGTTGTTCCAGTCGCTCCAGTCATTCTGGTTGTTTGGGCATTCCGGTTCCTTGGCTTTTATAGATAGATAGATAGATAGATAGATAGATAGATAGATAGATAGATACCGTAATAAAATTTATGTGAATAGCTATGAGAACATTAATAAGTGAAATAAGGGTTACCTAACACAAGCGCTTAGATGCTGCAACAGTTGACCTGATAATCCAGAGGGTTACTAAGTGATTAACGAGCAAGGGGCATATACAGCATGGCAGGCTGGACAAAGGGATGATTCACATTCCAAAGAGACAGAGCCAGAACTCATCAGATTTTATTATCCTGCTCAGAACAGCATGCAATTTAAAACTTATTAATTGTTTATTTCTGGGATTATTTCATTGAAGACTTTTGGACTGTAGCTAGCCACAAGTAACTGAAACCGCGGAAAGCAGTGGTAAAGGGTGGACTACTGTAATGAATGTGGGGTTCCATCAGGCAGCACAATGAAGATGCCCAGGAAATGTTCATTGCTTTTCCCTTTTGGTTGCTTAAGTTGAGGCTGGAGGAAACTGTGAGCTGGAACAGTTTATATTGATGTTGATTATTAAATTAGTCCTTTTCTCTGTCTAGGAGTTTGACCGTATTCCCGTTACTATAATGGCTTTTGTTTTAATTTATTACTGTTAAGATGTTTGGTCAGTCTGTTATGTGCCAAGCACTGCTCTATGTATAGAGACAAACAAGGGAACAAAACTCTATCCTCATGATAGTTTCATTTGAGTGGTTTTGCTCATAGTAAACGGATCAGGAGGGTACAAAGGGAAGAAGAGTAAAACAAAATCCCCTAATGTTGATTCTGCTTCCATCTTCCATGCTCATAACCTAGAGTTAGAAATAGTTTTTTATGAATCTTTATGTAAATTGTTATGTATAACTAAGATACACACCAAGGTGCTATATGCTAATCAACAATGTACTGTTTTGCTTCCTTCATTTCATTAAGGATGAGTCATTTAACTTTCTACCACTTTTCCTTTTTCCCTCTCAGTGGCCTAAACCTGGCACCAGTAGCAAGACTGCGAACCACCTGGGAAAAACTTCCCAATAAATATGAAAAGCTATTTCAGGATCTCCAAGACCTATTCGATCCTTCCAGAAACATGGCAAAATACCGCAATGTCCTCAATAGTCAAAACCTACAACCTCCTATAATCCCTTTATTCCCAGTTATCAAGAAGGATCTCACATTTCTTCATGAAGGTAAATGCAAAGTAGAGGGTTTCTTCTTTCATTTATGGAAAAACAGAATAAATGTCAGGAATTAAGAAGTACAAACTGGTGGCTACAAAATAGTCAAGGGGATGTAAAGTACAGCCTAGGTAATATAATCAATAATCTATAATAATAAAAGTGTAATATGGTAATTAGACCAGACAGCCAAATAACCTTCTGGAGAAAGCCAGGGCTGCGAGGGCCGAGCCCCTTGCACGAATTTTGTGCATCGGGCCCCTAGTATTTTATGTAATAAATATGTATGTTGCCAAGTGGGCACTAAAGTTCTTGGGAGGATCACTTTATAGATCTGTTATCTAACCATTATGCTGTACATCTGTAACTAATATAAAATAATATTGAATGTCAACTATAATTGAAAAATTTGAAGAAATACAATTTTTAAAAAAAATACCATATTTTCCTGGGTATAAGACGGCTTTTTAACCCAGGAAAATCTTCTCAAAAGTCAGGGGTCGTCAATGGAGCCTGACGGAGACTGCAAGTGTCTCTGGTCAGCTCCTTTTTGTGCCGCATATGGTCTCCGTCCAGACTTTTTAATCCAGGAAAATCTTCTCAAAAGTTGGGGTTGTCTTATACGCCCAGTCATCTTGTCTTATATGCCCCGTCGTCTCATACGCCGGAAAATATGCTATATATTTTTATTGATTTCAGAGAGGAAGGGGGAGAGAAACAGAGAGAGAGATAGAGAAACATCAGTGATGAGAGAGAATCATTGATCAGCTGCCTCTTGCATGCCCCCTACTGAGGATCGAGCCTACAACCCTTGACCTGAATCGAACCAGGACCCTTGACCTGAATCGAACTGGGACCCGTCAGTCCACAGGTTGATGCTCTATCCACTGAGCCAAACCAGCTAGGGTAAGAAATTTTTTTAAATGAAAAATAAATGGCATGTGATTCTCTTTTCCTTCTTTGCCAATTATAGGAAATGATTCCAAAGTTGAAGGACTGGTCAATTTTGAGAAACTGAGGATGATTGCAAAAGAAATTCGTCATGTTGGCCGAATGGCTTCGGTTAACATGGACCCTGCCCTCATGTTCAGGACTCGGTGAGTGTGTCAACTTCAGGGGCATGTGTGGGATTAGAGAAGGTTGAGTTTAGCTAGTAAATGATGGAAATTTGAATTATTTATATTTGTAGCTTGGCAGAAATTCTCTTGGGTCATGCAAAGAATCTTCACTGAGCTCTAATGTGGAATAAATATCTTATTCTGTATCAACAGTATAAACAGTTTGTCCTTTAAACATTTTTCACCTAACATGAGGCACAATTATTGGTTCCTTATTTTTCAGAACAATTACTTGTAGAGCTAAAACTCATAATTGGTAGTATGAACTAAAATACGTAAATAACCCAAACAGCATTGTTTCAATATGCACACAGTGAATTTAGCTGTCAGCAAGTCAAAAATGACTAATCCCATGAAGAAGAAGAGGACAGGAGTCAGTCTCCTTTTAAAACAAAAAATTGAAATACATGTGTCTTCTGAGCCACATAAATATTTCTGGTCAAGGTGTGTGCGTGCGGTGATTATGCAGTTTCATGTTTGTGGGCTTCTTATACTGCTTATTCAGAAGTCTAGTCCTCTCTTTCTGAGCTTGTGATCTTTCTGTCTCTCTCTACACCCATGCTTCAACCTCCATGGCTCTCGCCTACAGGAAGAAGAAATGGAGGAGTCTGGGGTAAGTGCTGGAGACTTGCATACCCACACCCAGTTCTTACTCTGCTCATCGCATTGTTGTCTTACCTGCTCTATTTCCTGATGCTTTGCATTTTTTTCTTAACCCTCTTGCTCTCGCAGCATTTCGGTTGGCAAACTGATTTCCAGTTTAATCTGTTGGGGGCTTTTGCTTTTGAGGTCATGATCCATGAGAGCTGTGAAATGATTGGCGATTGTTCCAGGGACTGTAGGTCAGACATACTTGGAAGCTTTCAGGAAGATTTTATATTAGAATTTCTGTGTTTTGAAATAGGAAAAGCCAAAGTGGGAGGAGGGGGAGCGAGGGATGTGAGATGGAAAAAATGTGCAATTTTTAATTCCATTGCACAGATATTTGAGAAGTAAATATATATAATATAAAATCTGCCCCTAGGTGTTAAAACTAAATTTTTTACAGCTCAACTAACTACTGTTTTCATTCTATAAAGCAACTCTTTTGAAAAATAATTCTTAACAATTCATGTGCTAGTTTCTGTACATATATTTACATTTGCATGACTATTTTATTAACAATTTGATCATATTACTTTAGAAACTCACTACATTTAACCCAAGGAATAAAAAAATAATTGTAAACATTTAGCTAATTTTTTTAAATCTATGCAAAACATTTTCTTTAGGAAAAATAAATTTAATGTAAATCCCACTTATAGCTGTGTTCTTGCATGAGCTTTTACATATAATTATTACATTATTATTGTATTATATTATTATTTGCTGGTTTCTATAGAGGACTGCCTTGATTAAAAAGTAGAATTTCCTAGTTGGAACAGAACAGGCACCAAACATATATATGTATGTGTGCAGGATTCTTTTTTTAACTTAAAAAAATGTAATTCCTATTATTCTATGTTCTTTTGTAACAGCTTACTTACCAGAATAAAGCATGTGACCTTTTGAACATAGAGTATTTTTCTAAGTCTTGGCACGTTTCAAAGAGAAAGTAATCCCATGCTAGAATGAGCTGCATATCTACCTTTTCATCTTCCAGGTCCCTCAGCCAGGGTAGTGCAAATGCAACGGTGCTAGACGTTGCTCAGACAGGTGGGCATAAAAAGCGGGTACGTCGTAGTTCCTTTCTCAATGCCAAAAAGCTTTACGAAGATGCCCAAATGGCTCGAAAAGTGAAGCAGTACCTGTCCAATTTGGAGCTAGAAATGGATGAGGAGAGTCTTCAGACGTTATCCCTGCAGTGTGAGCCAGCAACCAACACACGTGAGTGTTTCCTTCAAGAGGCTGTGGAATCTGGGGGGATGCAGGGGTGTTTCCTGTGCGATGGTCCAGGTGGTGACAGAACAGGGCTCAATGTGCTGAGGGAAGTAGCACCCTGGACACCTTGAATGCTGCTGTTGAATACCATGCAGCACTGCCCTAGGCTAGGCCTCGTGTCCACCTGGGTTAGTGTGGGGAGGGTGACATCGGAGACTTACGTAGGGCGCCTGTTGTTTTGGTTTCATCCCAGCACAGCCAGTATGCAGGCAGAGGCCACGTGTCTCCCATTTGCAGCCCTTATATTCTCACATAGATACCTCCAAAGTGAAGGACAACCAGAGAGGGATGAGGGGCCCACCAAGTCCGAGCAGGGCCCAACTAGGTATGCTGGCTGCCCTTTATCCCCTCAGCCCAGACAAAACCGGGCATTAAGTTCAGCTACCACAGAAAGCAGTAATTCTGCTACACAGCGAAACACAACTCAGTCTAATGTGAGACTTCCCACCTGTTAAAAAACCTGGCCAGCCTAGAAACGGGGGCACTTTCTTCTTTATTTGCATCTGAATCTGTAAGACAGGCATTTTCCATTTAGGACATGGCTGGGTCTTGTATGGGCAAGTTTGAAAACACCTTCTGTAGAATATAAATGTTATATTTTTATTGAGAAAACTCAAGTTCTTAGATTTACGCCGAACATTATGGAAGCTCTGTGCATCATGATGAAGATCTTGTCCTCTGAGGTCAGATTGGTCTGAGTTCACGTCCTGACCGTTCCTCAGCCCAGCAAGGTCACCTTAGGCAAGCTACTTGAGCTCCCCAGTCCTCAGCTCCCTTATGTGTAAATTGCAGGAAGTATGCATATGTAATTGAGTTGGTTTTAATATTAACATACAATACATACAGCATTTAATTGCCCTATTAAATTGGCTTGCTTTCTATCGCTATGGAATTATACACTTAGCATAGCACTCAGGCAGTATTGGCTGCTATTAGTTGACATAACTCTACCCCTTAGAAGAAAGAATTTGATAGTAAAAAGATCTATTTATTAAGTAAAAACTAATCTTATATATGCCAAGGGCTTTAGGACAGCCATTTTAGAAAAATAATTCTAATTTTCCTGTCGTAGTTTTTATGATATACTTGTGTTATTTTATATGCACACACATGATGTGTTAAGCTATCCATATTTTTATTTTTAATGTGGTCTTTAATAGTATAATCAGCTTTGAGATAGCTAGTTTCTTAATACTTTCTATAACTAGAGTTCTCCTCCTACCCCATTTCTGTCCTTTATGTAGGCAACAGGAAAAAAAGAAGACACGTTCTAGTATTCTACCTGCAGAAAATGCTCATGCAGTTCTAAAATTATCTTGTATGTAGCTGTTAACGTCTTAAATTTCTTGTTCTATTTTCAAACCAAACAATTATCAGTGCCTAAGAATCCTGGTGACAAGAAGCCTGTCAAAACTGAGACCTCCCCAGTGGCTCCAAGGGCAGGGTCACAGCAGAAAGCACAGCCGCAGCCCCAGCAGCCGCAGCCACCACATAAAGTCAACCAAGGACTGCAAGTCCCCGCCGTGTCCCTTTATCCTTCCCGAAAGAAAGTGCCCGTCAAGGACCTCCCACCCTTCGGTAGGTGATAAACTCAGGACCCCTTTTGGTACTTTTCGCTGTCATGTTTTTCAGATCAGGCGGAAATGCTTATCTTGGATAACGTTGTCTAATACTCTTGAGTCTCCCCCTGATTATTATCTCTTAATAAAGCCTTGATGTTTAGTAAGTTAGACTTCATTTGTGTCAATGGAAGGGACTGATTTTACAGAGTATCTCATTTAATCGTGCTCTTCACTCAGGAGGTGAGCCTTGCCCATGTGCTACTCAGCAAGCTCAAAGATATCTCCATACAACCAAATTATTTTATGAATAAATATATGAATGAAAGAAAACAATGTTAATAACAGGAAATTTTGGTGTCTTTTATTTGTTTGTTTGTTTGTTTATTTGTTTGTTTTTTAAAAAGGATGGCACCCAGCCTGAATGGCTCAGCAGTTGATATCGACCCAGGAACCAAAAGGTCATGGTTCAGTCCCTGGTCAGGGTACATGTCTGAGTTGCAGGCTTGATACCCACTGTGGGGCGCGCAGGAGGCAACTGATCAATGAGTCTCTTGCATCATTCATATGCATATCTCCTTCTCCCTTCCTCTCTGAAATCAATAATACATATTTTTTAAAAATCTCGCTTTCAAAGTGATTTTTGAAAAGATTGTATTAAAACATCAAACACATGAGTTAAAAATGAAGGATTAGATCTTTGTTGAATTTCATTGCTTCCTTTTTAATGAATTCTGTTAAGAACATTAAAACTAGCATTTTATTGAGATAGTTTCAGTATATAATGCTTTCCCAAATATCTTTTTGTTATTCAAAGTAAGGTCATTGAGAGTGCCTCATAATACTTAACTTCGTAAAACATTTTAATGTGACTCTATTTCTAAATTTCTTCCTTTCTTTAAATCACCTTATATTGGCATATATTACCCCTTTTTCCCCCCCAACCCTCATTTTACTTGCTTACACTTGTCACTAAGTCACTCCCTCTGTGTCACTGTCTGTCAGCCTCCCTCTGTGATCTTTTAACTGCTTTCTTGAGTCATCTTCTCCATTCTCTTTCATCTATTTATTTGAGCAAATATTAACTGATTGGAATTCCTTAGCACTCTTTTAATTGCTTTTCTTACTGCTTCCTTTTAGCTCTTGGCTCTTGACTTTTCTCACATCATTCCTTTTCACCTGAGCTCTGACATATCCAATAACATCAAAATACCTGTTTCCAACTCACACCTGACTTCTTAGTATTAAATATTCTTCTATTGTTGTCTAACATATTGTTGAATAAAGGTGGTGATTACATTATGATTTATACCCAAAAACAGTCCATCTCTAGACTCTGGCAAATGTCAATCAGAAACCAAACCAAGTATAATGTTATGTCTTCTATAAGCTTACTGTCTGTACTGTGAAGAGTACAAAGACCATTGAAATTCTAAATAGCTTGAATCTAAATATATTAAATCTTAACACAAAAAAGTGTTTTAATTATTAATGTTATTTCTTTTCAGTCTTGAAAATACACATTGTTCATTTGTTTTTTTCTCTTAAAGGTATAAACTCTCCACAAGCTTTAAAGAAAATCCTTTCTTTGTCTGAAGAAGGAAGTCTGGAACGACATAAGAAACAAGCAGAAGATACGATATCAAATGCATCTTCACAGCTTTCTTCTCCTCCCACTTCTCCACAAAGTTCTCCAAGGAAAGGTAGATTAAATTACTTATTATTTCCCTTTATAGCAATATATACATTGCAGCTATAATAAATTTCAGTTATATGTTGGATCATTTTTACATTGTAGAGTCATCTAAAATGATCTAATATATAACAACCAATGGGTATTTTTCTTCTCAGTTTACAAATTTGGAAGAATTTTTGGTATGTTTTTAATCTTATAGTAAGTAGCGTTAAATTTATAACTACATAAAACCTTCGAAAAATAAGTTTAAGTTTTTTATTAATTGTAAGTGTGGAAATAATTGTTTTTATACTAAAAGTTGTTCTAACTTAAATATGATTGTATAACAATTACAGAGTAGAAAACTTTAAAAACATAAGAAAAACTAACACCTTCCTGATTTATTTTTTCATTGTGTTGACACGGGTCTTGATTACCTTCTTTGTTGCTACCTTTTTTTATTTTTAAAAAGATTAGTTGTTAGGCAGTCATTCTTTTCTTAAGTTGGTGCTTTTCTTGTATTAGAGTTCAGCAGGTCCTCGGGTACGTGGGAGACCCGTTCCTACGGCGCAGCGTAACGTGATCTTCGCTGTCAGTCAGAACCACCCACATAAGCACCTACGTCACTCACATGGGGTCCATACACAGCAGTAACAAAGTGAAACAGTAAAAGAAATTTAAAAGAAAGATAGCAATTCCAGACCTTGTGGTAAATAAGTAATAAGAAACATAAAGCACATATCACATATGTACATATGTCAACATGGCAGAATTTTTTTTTTTTTAAATAAATGGGAGGTGGCAACGTAACCACTTAAACGATGTAGGTCGAGTCTGATGTAACCCGAGGACTGTCTGTAATAGATCTGCCACAGACTCCTCCCACCCCCAGGTTACTTTTTCTGTCTTTTTTTTTTTTCCTTCTCCTATGTATCAAAACTCATACTGAACAATGAATTCTGGGTTGCAAAAGAGGCTTTATTTTTAGGAAATGTCTTCCCTTTAATTGAATGGGTATAAACTAGTAGTAAATGGCTAAGACAGTTTTCCCTAGAAGGAGACTGAAAAGGTTAATAAGTTGTGAGATTTCCCTGAATCGACAAATACCTCTCCTGCTTTACTTGGTAGATATCAGACATCTGTGCATTTTGGGTGGGCGTCAGCCTCTGCTGTTCTTGTTAAAGGGATCTCTCTGAATTCTTTTCTCGTCCGTTGTCAGGTGGCAGTGGCAGGCAGCTGACATCTTTTGGCTCCGGGCAGCTGGACTTAACCAGTTCTTCCTCTTCTCTTGGAAGTGAGAACAGTAACAAGAATAACAATGCACCACGGACCTATGGGATAGGTGGGGTTTACAGAACCAAAGACGGGTGGGAAAGAGGAATCAGCTCAGTAAAGGAAAATAGAATTCCTCCACATGTCAAGTGCTCCATCTACGGGATTCTTTTCTAGAGTTTTGTTTTGTTTTGTTTTGAGCACACTGTTTAGGGAAGGTTTTAAACCTTGTCTGTCAGAACTTTAGTGTGGTTTATAAAAAGACATTTCCTAGATGAACATGTTTAATCTTGTCAAGACCTGTGCAACCTTTAAAAAATAAATCAGGAATTAACAAGTTACTCAAAGGTTGGGGAGGTACTATTTAGAGAATTAATTGAGCAACATTGAGATGTCCTAGTTTTAACTTTTTTATCAGATAAGTGGCACTAAAAAATTACATGGCATACATATAATCATGTAAAGTCAATATTTTAGGTAATAAGAGATCCTTAGTGATGTTGTAAAAGAAGTACCGAGAAAGAGATTTAGGTTTGTTTGTTTTTCGTTAAAAATATCAAGATATTTTTTTGTGACTTTCAAAATTATTTTTAGCAACAAAGGGAAGTTAAAGGTTCTTCAGGTCAAAAAACAGACATCTGTTTAGACATTTTAAAGTTATGGTTCTAGGGAGAAAATGGAGATTGTACATTACGTCTTCTAAAACTACTGGCTTCTATGCGATTTGCCCAATATATTGTTCATCTTAAAAAACCAAATGACAGAAATCCAAAGATTTTTTTTCAGGTTTTACTGCTTTTTCTTATTTACCAGCTTAAAATTATAAATATTTCCTGTTGAATTATTCTATGCCATAAAGTTCTAAAAATTGGAAATAAGATTACTGACTTTGCAGTTTGCAAAAAATATACTTTAAAATCTGATCATGGTTATTCTTCATGATTTTTTTGTATAGACGAACAATAGTTGACTCTATATTTAACGGAGCTGAGACTAGTCGACCAGCACCATGATTTCTGCATTATTCCCTGGCTCATATAGCAGTATTTTCTTTTTTTCCTCTCTAAACTTTCAGTAAGCAAGTCAAGCTTCATTTGAGTATAAATTTACTTCGTCTCAGTCACCTGTTCTCCAAGTAAAATGCATTTTTCCCCACTCCAGTGGTGATAGCTTTGGCCTGCATTTGGGTTTTGCTTCTTTTTGGAAGACTTTGGTTTTTATGTTATAAACCTACAGCGTCTAATTAATGTGGTTGTATTTCCCATGCAGGCTATACTCTGGCTCCCAGTGGTACTGTGGATAATTTTTCAGATTCTGGTCACAGTGAAATTTCTTCACGATCCAGTATTGTCAGCAATTCTTCCTTTGACTCGGTGCCCGTCACGCTGCATGATGAGAGGCGCCAGAGGCATTCTGTCAGCATCGTGGAGGCAAATCTGGGCGTGGGCAGGATGGAGAGGAGGACCATGATTGAGCCCGATCAGTACAGCTTGGGGTAGACGCCTTTTCTTGAGTGTTCTTTTACATCCTGTCTTTCATCTTTGAAAAACAAGTCCTTTGTCTAGATGTGTATTTCCATTTATTTTGCATAATGCCTAAGAACTTTCCTCCCATCCCAGTCACTAATTTTCACAGTATCTGGATTAGTAAGTACCATGCTATTTTTGTTGTGCTTTTCAGAGTTAGCTTTATTCTGATTGGAACATAGTGGTTCTGTGGTGAAGGCAGAGGGTGACTTTCCAATGTATCTCAGTTCTTTTGTATGAGCTTTCTTCTTGGAATAATCAGATTATATCGAGCCTTTTAAGGAATACATTCCTTTATTATAAGCAAGTACTTGTTCTTTCCCGCTATGTTTTATGGTGATGACAAGGTGAGAAAATGGGCATGGCAGAAATGGCCCCATTATAGTGCATATCAATGGAGTGGTGCTTTCATCTTCTCCCTGGGATGAAAGAAAGCCCCTTTCTTAGGAAAAGGTATTTTGGTCTTAATCATAGATATGTCATTTAACAGTTTGCTTTTTCGTGTCTTTTGACCACTTAGGTCCTACGCACCAATGTCTGAGAGTCGGGGCTTATATGCTACAGCAACAGTAATTTCTTCTCCAAGCACAGAGGAGCTTTCTCAAGACCAGGGGGATCGTGCTTCGCTCGACGCTGCCGACAGTGGCCGTGGGAGCTGGACCTCATGCTCAAGTGGTTCCCATGATAATATCCAGACCATCCAGCACCAGCGAAGCTGGGAAACACTTCCATTCGGCCACACGCACTTCGATTATTCAGGGGATCCTGCAGGTGTCTGGGCCTCAAGCAGCCATATGGACCAAATGATGTTTTCTGATCATAGCACAAAGTATAACAGGCAGAATCAAAGTAGAGAGAGTCTTGAACAAGCCCAGTCCCGGGCAAGCTGGGCCTCTTCCACGGGCTATTGGGGAGAAGACTCAGAAGGGGACACAGGCACCATAAAGCGGAGGGGTGGCAAAGATGTCTCCATGGAGGCTGAGAGCAGCAGCATGCCACCTGTGACCACAGAAGAAGCCAAGCCTGTCCCCATGCCTGCCCACATCGCTGTGACACCACCTACTGCAAAGGGACTTATTGGTAAGCGTGTCAGGGAGCTCATCCAGTCTGGATCGTGGCTTTAATCTAACTTATTTCAAAAGTAAAGTCGTATTTGTGGCTCTTTTCCTCATTGCTGTATAGGACTTGAAATGAATAGTGGTTAAGCGCGTAGGTCCTGCTCTGGCTGGTTTGGCTCAGTGGATAGAGCATCAGCCTGCAGACTCAAGGATCCCAGGTTCAATTCCGGTCAAGGGCATGTACCTTGGTTGCGGGCACATCCCCAGTAGGAGGTGTGCAGGAGGCAACTGATCAATCTTTCTCTCTCATCGATGTTTCTAACTCTCTATCCTTCTCCCTTCCTCTCTGTAAAAAATGAATAAAATATATTTTTTTAAAAGTGTAGGTCCTGCATATCTATATTTTCTAGCACAGTGTACATTCAATCCTTGGCCACCAAAATCTGTAGGTTGTCATACAGATTTATGGTTATGTTCTGGTCTCATATTGATCTTTTTATCTGAAAATTATCAGGAAGGATGGCCATTCTCTGTAGAGGAAGAATTTTTATTTAATTGAAGCTTTTAAATATTTTATTACTCTATTTCATTCCCTTGAATTATAATTAGAACTTTATACTTAGCATATTTAAAAATCTTCTATTGATTTTGTTATGCAGACAAATTGTTTCTGTGCTAAGCAAATTCCCCCTGTACATTATGGAACCAAGGAGTAGGTGCTAAGAGATAACATAATGAGGAAGAGCTTAGGAGTCAGGCAGATTAGGGTTGGAATCACTCACCATTTTGCTCCTTTTCTAGTTTTGTGGCATCGGGCGACGCACTGGACTATGTCTGTTTCCTCATCTGTAAAATGAGTTTAGTAATTTCTGCAATTACAGTGGGTGTGAGGGTTAAAGGAATTCTCTGTGAAGCACTTAGAACAGCTCCCAGATAATAATTGATAAGTGCATGGAAGATGCTGTTGTTTCGCTACTGCTGTTTTTATTGTGAAGTTGTATCCAGGTGAATTTTCTGTGGCGTATTTCATGTCTATAGAATTGAAGTGTAAAAACACGTTGTAGAATATAGAACGAGAGCCCGACCATGTTGCTCAGTGGTTGTGCATTGACCCATGCACCAGTAGGTCGCCTGTTTGATTCCTAGTCAGGGCACATGCCTGGGTTGCAGGCTCCATCACCTGGAGTAGGAGGGGTGTGCAGGAGGCAGCAATTGATGTTTCTCTGTCATCGATGTTTCTATCTCCCTCTCCTTCCCTCTCTCTGAAATCAATAAAAACATACGTTTTTAAAACAGTATAGAGTGAGAAATTCTAGAGTGTAATCATTACAGACATTTTTATTAGTTGGGAAATTATAATTATTTATCATGTGAATAGTCATGGGTAGGTGTCAAACTTAGTATGCTTTACAGATGAATAAGGAGGTAACGATTAATACCTATTCTTAGGTTGCAAATTTTAAAGCACTTTCTTTTAATAAACTAATACTCAAACTTATTGATGCAAAGGAAAGAAAATGATATTTTACTTCCTAACAGTTGAGTCTAGAAAGTTCAAGAAAATGACACTTTGCCTGGCTGGTGTTGCTCAGTGGTTGAGCATTGGCCTATGAACCAAAGAGCCACAGTTGGGTTCCCAGTTAGGGCACATGGCCAGGGTGCTGGCTGGATCCCCAGTGAGGAGCATGCAAGAGACAGCCGATCAATGATTCTCTCTCATCCTTGGTGCTTCTGTGGCTCTCTCTCTTTTCTTTCTTCTTTGAAATCAATAAAAATAAAATAAAATAAAATTTTAAATGGAAAAATAAAACTTTGATTTTACTTGCCTTTACAGATTTCTTGTCCTAGGCTATGAACATTAATAACAGGGTTTTAAGAGAAGTACATATCCTTACATATAGTTTTTAGAGTTTTTAAATTTGCATCATTTTTGGTACCACTTTTTCAATTTCTTTTTTTAGCAAAGAATTTTTTTTTTAATTGATCATTCTAAGTCAAAGAAGCTGATCTGACAGTTGTCGAGAGCAGTGGCCCTGGTTCAACAGGTAGATGGTGTAGCTGCCAAGCGCCCCTGGGTTTTGCTTTGAGAGATGCTTCCAAGTGCCCAAAGCTTCTGGCTGCCACTACTGACCAACTGGATGAGTGTAAAGTAAGCATGATGGGACTCTAGTTAGAAAAGTATTGTAATTCACTGTGTTTCACAGTGGGCCCAGGACCTGATGTAAAGTGGCCTTGGTCCTCTGCCTGATGAGGCAAATGGGAGAGAGGAAGGAACTTGACCAGGCCCGGTACAGCAGCATGTGCAGGCATAGTACTGGGTACCTTTTATGTTCTCTCTTTGCTTCATCTCTACAGTAAACCCAAGTATTAGGTGGTAATCTTATTACTATTTTTATACTTCAGACAAATATTGAAATAGTTTGTTTACAGTTAAAGGTACTGAACCTGCCTAGTAGCTTCTCTCACCCATTATTTGGCCACACAGAGATAACCATTGTGAATATTTGGTTTAGTCAACATCCATTCCCCTGCCTACCATGTCCCCCACCTCTATATCTCTCTCACATCACACAAAATCACATTTTCCATTATACTGAGTGTGCTCTTACTGATTACTTTATCGGTTTTTGTGGGCATGGGTGCATGAAACACTCCTCCACAGCACTTTCTAATGTCTGGTACCTTGTCTCCACTACAGCACGGAAGGAGGGCAGGTATCGAGAGCCCCCGCCCACTCCTCCAGGCTACATCGGGATCCCCATCACTGACTTCCCAGACGGGCATTCCCATCCGACCAGGAAACCTCCAGACTACAACGTGGCGCTTCAGAGATCTCGGATGGTCGCCCGCCCCTCCGAGGCAGCGGGGCCCTCCCCGGCCCAGCAGCCACACGCGCATCCCGGGGCTGGCAGGCCGGTGAACAAGCCCCAGTGGCATAAACCCAATGAGTGCGACCCGCGCCTCGCCCCCTATCAGTCTCAAGGGTTTTCTGCCGAGGAGGACGGTACATACTCATTCTTAAAGCCGTAAAGTTAGATGTGTTTATGTTGCCAGTGAGCTTGCCAAGGCTTTTGTGTTTTCTTAACATTGTGATCACTTCTGTCTTCAGCCATATCCTGCACATTTTATAGTGAAGAGTTCCAAACTTAGGATTTAGCTTTTGAGTGTGTGTGTGTGTGTGTGTGTGTGTGTGTGTGTTTTCTAAAGGGCTCAAGAAACACCAAAGATTGCAGAAGTGGTCAATTGAATAAAGCAGGCATCCTCAAACTACGGCCCGCGGGCCACATGCTGGGTGTTTTTGCCGCCGCTGCCTGTCCTGCTTAAAATAAGATATGTGCAATGTGCTAGGAATTTGTTCATAGTTTTTTTTTTTTTAAACTATAATGCGGCCCTCCAACAGTCTGAGGGACAGTGGACTGGCCCCCTGTTTTAAAAGTTTGAGGACCTCTGGAATAAAGTGTGTACATGGCTATGTTTTTCTCCTAATTCTCAATGTTCTGTGGAAAGATTATACTTTGATGAGTTCCAAATGACAGTCTGAGAAATATAATTCTCTGTAACTCTCTTGCCTTCCTTCTACAATCCTACCTCAAGCTGTATTGAGAAGGAGGAGAGAGATCATACACCCGATTCTTTCTTTTTTTAAGTTTTGATTCTAACATGTTTTGATATACAAATAATCATAGAAAAAAGCAAAACAGGTTCAATGAAAATTACTTAGACTCCTGTCACTTGCAGATAACCAATGTTAACATTTTGTTATATATCCTTCTAGACTTTTTTTTATGTAGGTGTGTATTATTTAAAAAGCCACATGCTGTTTTAAAACTTGTGTCAATGAACTCATTATTAAACAGACTTGTCTATACTGTGTGTATATATATATTTAAATAGGCATCGCATATACTTTACTTTAAAGTGAGTATTAATCATCACCTAGAGAAAAAGGCAAGGATTTGAAGTGATGTATACTAAAAAGAACAGCTAAGGTATTTTTATTTGGCACATCAGCAAGCATATCGTCTAAACAGCAGGAGGACTTACTTGCTCATCACTTTTCCTTTTTTCCCTGGTTGTGTTTGCAGAAGATGAACAAGTATCTGCTGTTTGAGGCACAGGCTTTTCTGGATCCAGAGTGAGCCACCGCGAGGAGAGCACAAGGAGACGCCCCCAGCCCCGGTGCCCGGGAACTCACATTCTGAGGATGGTGGACCAGTTTGCCTCCTTCCCTGCCTTAAAAGCAGCATGGGGCTTCTTCTCCCCCTTCTTCCTTTCCCCTTTGCATGTGAAATACTGTGAAGAAATCGCCCTGGCACTTTTCAGACTTTGTTGCTTGAAATGCACAGTGCAGCAATCTTCAAGTCCCCGCTGTTGCTGCCTGCCACGTCACACAGTATCATTCCACATTCCAAGATCCTCACCACAAGTTGAGGCCCCCCGGCCGCACTGCTCAATGCCTGGAAAGATTGTTTTGAAATCTTCCTTCTAGATTTCAATCCAGTCCTAGCACTTGGTCTCATTGGGATAATGAGAAAGGCTAGCCAGCAAACTTCTTGGGGCCTTTAACCCACCAAGGAAGACAAAGAAACACAATGAAACCCTTGGAGGACAGTGCTTGTCCGCTTGTTTACAATGTCCTCTTTTTCTTTTTTTTTTTTTTTTATGAGTTTAAAGATTGTGTTCAGAGAGTCAATGTTATATCCATTTAATAATTACAGTATTATTTTGAACCTTTAAGTAGGGTTGCCAGCCTGGGTTTCTAAAAAATAAAACAAAACACAAAAAAAACCAAATATGCCAGACAGGGTGTGGCCACAGCAAGAAGAAGGGCAGACCTGGCGTGGGACCCTGTCTTCCCGTGTCCTTCAGGCCTCCCCCGTGAAGTGCCCTATCCTGGAGAAGTATAAGCTGTTAGCCAATCACTCAGATACCAAGACACCCCTCCTGCCTCCCCCGGTGGGCGGGTCTCCTGTCTACTGTTTGCACATGGCCAGGGGAGGGAAGTAGGACTCCTGCGTCCTGTGTCTGAGCCTTACGGAGTGAAGGACAGTGTCGTTTGAGGGTGTGTCCTGCTCCATTGACATGGATGGCAACCCCCCCCCTTCTTTTTTTTAAGTTATGTTTCTTTGATTTTTGTTCATTTAGTTTTAGGGATTTTTTTTGTTTGTTTTTCAAGAGAAACGTTTATAACTGGATAGCATTGCAGTGAAAGCAGCTTGGGATGTTGGAGCTAATGCCAGCTGTTAGTACTGCTCTTTCAAGACAGCCTCCCTTTACTGAATTGGCATTAGGGGATAAACAAGCCTTGACCGTGATCAAAGATCAAAAGATCCCAAACCTGGTGGGATATGCCAGCCTTCGCCAGGGGGGTTAGTCACCGAAGACTAACCTGGAAGTGGCTTAATGGACACACGATGGATAGAGAAGGCCTAAGTGTAGCAACCACCTGCTCACAGCTGCTATTAACCCTATAATGACTGAAATGACCCCTCCACTCTATTTCTGTGTTGTTTTTGCACAGACTCCGGAAAAGTGAAGGCTGCCAATCCGAGTAGTACTCAAATGTGAGGAACTGCTGGTCTTGGATTTTTTTTTTTCCATTAAATTCAGCTGATCATATTGATCAGTAGAGAAACGTAAATAGCTTCAAATTTTAAAAAGAGTCAAAATGCAGTGTTTTTTCACTGTATCAAACAATGTCAGTGCTTTATTTAATAAATTCTCTTGTCTCATGGCATTTGTCTACTTGCTTATATATTACATTGTCAATTAAACATTTGTAATTTTACATGTAATATGCATTCTTTGCCAGTTTTATTATATAGGCTATGGACCTCATGTGCATATAGAAAGACAGAAATCTAACTCTACCACAAGTTGCACAAATGTTATCTAAGCATTAAGTAAGCGTAGAACATAGGACTGCTAATCTCAGTTCGCTCTGTGATGTCACGTGCAGAATGTACAATTAACTGGTGATTTCCTCATACTTTTGATACTACTTGTACCTGTATGTCTTTTAGAAAGACATTGGTGGAGTCTGTATCCCTTTTGTATTTTTAATACAATAATTGTACATATTGGTTATATTTTTGTTGAAGATGGTAGAAATGTACTATGTTTATGCTTCTACATCCAGTTTGTATAAGCTGGGAAATAAATAAATATAACATAAAGCCTTGTCTATATTCTTAATGAATCGTGCATGCTTTTTATTGTCAAAGTGCAAGAAAGCCCTCGGGGGTCTCACAGTAGGGGCAAATCTTTGGGAAGCTGAGAAGACCTGGCCTGTGTAGCCCCAAACTGTCCAATAGCCTATTCTAGAAAAGAAAATAAATTAATATCATTAATGTAACACAGACCAAGCCATGGTTAGAATTTACAGTTTTTTCTTGAGATTCAGTGAAAAATGCAGATGGTGTCACTATATATCTACGGAGCATTTTTCTCTTCTCAACCTTGCCCAATAAAAATAGCTATGGACCTAATATTTTGACCCCTAGTATACATTCTGAGAAAGAGGACTCAGAGAACTTAAACAGGAGTTCAAGGTCATGACCGCCAATACAATTTCGTTAATGATTGGGGACTTCCAAAGGGCACATAAAGTAGTGTTCCGTCTATGAGTTCTCGGGTGGTAAGTATGAATACTGTTTCAGTCTTATCAGAAGGGCACCTATATTTTTAAAAGTTCATTAAGTAGTAACCTATTGAAATACACTTTGAAATTCAGGACTCATGTTTTAGCCTCCAGCAGACCTAAATGAAAGGACTATCCATTGTTCCCTGGAAGCCTCAGAGATTGGAGTGGAACATTTAGGGGCACAGGCACCAAACAGGAGAAAATGGGTGGAAGTCTAAAAAGGAGTCAGGACTCCTCATACTAATGTGGCCACTAGCCAAACTTAAAAATCTTCCTGAGACATTTGTGCTAGCTGACTTGGTGAGTAAATTTTGACATTTGCCATCAAGACAATGAGAGGATTAAAACCAGTAGCATCAACCATACCTTTTTATAAATGAAGATACTGTGTGTATATGTGTGCTGTGTGCTCTCCTCTATCTTTTCCATTTAAAAGCATTACCCAGGAACACGCCTAACAAAACAAGAACCTATGCTCTTATTAATGCAATGCCCCATTTATGTTTCTGCTGTTCAAAACACTTAATTTTCTCAAGTCTTTGGAAAAAATATGAAGAATCTGATGTTTTCAACAATAACCTCTTTGCTATGACTTTTTGTATTCTGTGCTGAAAAGGGGAAAATGACAAATTGGCATGGTTACTACTACTCCCCTTTGAGGTTTTAGATTACCTTTATGTAGCAAAAGACTTGTCTTTGTTTCAGGGTTTCAAGAAACACATGCTCATCAGATGTAATCAATAGCAGTGACAGAGTTTAATCTATGTCATGTTAATAGCAGAACTTTGCCAAGTTTTTTTTGGAATGTTGTGGAAAGTGCTGGCAAACATCTGATGCTTCCTCCCTAAGCAGGAAGGCCAACCAAACCATGTCTGTTTTCATATATACAGTTCAAAGGCCTTCAAATACTTCCTCAGCTGTGATCCTTTTCCCTCTATAAAGATTATAGAGTTTATGTTCATCTGTGCTTTAATATAATTCATCTCCAGTTCACTGATATCTTTCAGAATGTTCTTGGATGATGCAAGCTGCTGAGAATGTGTGTATTAACACACTTGTTAAGTCTGTGTACTGGTGTATTTCTCAGTGCATTATTACACTTTTATATGTGCCAAAGAAAAATAGGCAGCTCTCTGAGCCCTTGAGTCCATGATACTGTTATTCAGGCCCGGCTGGTGTGGCTCAGTGGTTGAGTATCACAGGAGGTCACAGTTGGATTCCCAGTTGGGTGGGCCACATGCCCAGGTTGTGGGCTCAATCCCCAGTGTGGGGCACACAGGAGGCAGCATGATTCTCACCATTGATGTTTCTATCTCTCCTTCTCCCTCCCTCTCTGAAATCAATAAAAATATGCTTTTAAAAAAAGTTTATTCAAAGGATAAAGGAAGTACAGCCGCTGAAGGGTCAAGGTGTGGATTAGAGAGGCAAATGATTTTATGAATATTCACTAAGAATGTGAACAAGCAGAGGTTGGAAAAGGGCAATAATTTAATGGAAATGAGTAAGGCAGAGTGCAACAGAGGCGACATGACACTTTTAAGAAGGACCATAAAATGAATGAGAATTTACTCAGTTTAGAGTGAGAGCAAACATTCAGTGGAACTGAAAAATAATATGTCAGTGCACTTCTTTCAACATTCACGTTTTAGCCACATATAAGGCAAGCACAGTAAAATGTCTGCCTATGTTTGAAATTATACTTATCACCCAGTTAGTTTTTACAATGCCATGGCTACATAACAGGAAAATTTATAGAGATGATCAAAACATTGCATGCAAGGTTAAAGAATCTTAGAAAAGGCTTTATTTTGTGAGCAACCAATAAGGTCATACCAGTTTTCATTATGGGGAAAGTCACCTAAGCATGGAAGATAATATCAGAAATAAATTTAGAATCAAACCACCAATTTTATAGAGGAGAGATAATAATGAAATAGATTTAGTCCAGGGTATTCAACAGCAGAGAAGTAACAGTATATCAGAATATTGTATTTAAATTTATGTAGGTTGGAACATTTCAAGTAAAACTCTAAAATTGAATTAGGCTCAACTGTCAGGTGTAGCATTATGATGAAAGTATGTCTAATATTTCCAGATGTAGTTTAATAAACTAATTTTGTTCATATTGTGCACTTACTATGAATAAGAACTTTTCTAGATGCTGGATATTTACAGATTACCCTCAAGTGAACCAAGGTAACTTCAATTAGTCTTCTTTGGCAGAGTGTTTCTCATTTCTCAGGTTGTAGGGAAGACTTACTGAGTGATCCTAAGATGATATCTTATCCAGCAGCTGTGGTTACAGCTGGATCAAAGGAGATGCCTGGCCCAAGAGCAGCCAATGTGAGCTTGCCAGCAAACTGTAAGAGGGTCCTAAAATGAGCACTGTGACTACTAGGAGAAGTTTAACCAACTTGATTGAGCTCATCAAATCCTCTGGGGATTTTCTGTGCAAATGCAAAGAAGAGCAGAAGCTGTACTCAGGGAAGTCAGTATGTAGAAGTCATGAGTATGCAGAAGTTATGAACAAGAGGGGGTCTATGAAGTCAAGGAAATGATCGATCAAAAGTAGGAGTAGTGTTCAAATCTGAGTGGAAAAGACACCTATTTCTTAGGGAGCAACCAAATGCGATGTTGTTATTGAACCTGAATGACTTCCCAGTCTCAGAACAACTCGCTGTGAACTAGTCTTATTCTTCTTGAAACCAGGATGGAGAGCCATTTCTGTTCTTGGTGTATTCTCTCTTGATAACCTCTCTGTTCTCGGCACCTGGAACAGTGCCTGGAATATTATAAAGGTTTAAATAAATGAGTAGCTTATTACGTATCCTAGAGGGCCCAAATTACACAGATAAACTGGACAATCAAAATCAGCCAACATGCATTTGTTGAGGGACATCTATAACTGTGCCCAGTACTGGTGAGTCTTCATTAGCTTTATTGACAATATAATGATCACTATAATCAGAGAAAAACCAACAAAAGAAATGTCTTTTTAATATATTTCCTGGCATCAAATAGAAAAAAATAAAAAGAACTCTATTATATTCATTTTGTTTTTGTTAAAAGAATAACTATGGTTATTTGGATTTGAGTATATGGCAAACATTTTTTTTTTTCCAAAATTGAAATGCTGACATATATGGTTAGAGCAGAGCCCTTGGGAAACAGAAAAACCCCACTCCTTTGGAATTGTAGGAATGGCATTGAGATTTTTCCCATTAATAATGTGTCCCATGTATGGAATACTTATGATAACAGCAAAAGATTGTCTCTTTTTACCGATTTTGGTAGCTACCAGGTAAGCTTATTTAACAATAAGTCCATAAGTTTTGAAGATTAAAGTACATAATTTTGCATATGATAGGTGAATCCAGAGTTTATCTGGTTTGTGCTCAAAGTGGTTTACCTCTTTGATTTCAAGTGTCTTTTAAGATCAGTCAAGTATGATTGTACCTAAGAAATTGAAATGTTTTCTTTTACTCCCATAGAGTATGAGATCCTCAGGGTTCCGCCAAATGAAAGGATCTTTATTGGAATAGCGGCATAAGTTCAACAAGCTCACTTCACTTGAAATTTGAGGAGGGAGCAAATTATCCATGGATTTACATAAATATTTCTATTAAGAAACAGAATATTAATAAATGCTTAATTTTTTCTTCTTCTTCTTTAGACCTAGAAAGGAACTCAGAATTTATCAGCCTTGCACAGTATCCGCCTTTTGAACTTTTGATTTAATCTGATCAGTAACTCTAAGTGAGACTCCCCTTCCTTCCTTGCAGCTCTACCGGAAGCTGGACCTTTTCCCTCTTTACATTGATCAAGGACTGCCAGTCGGAGGTCACGTTAGAGCAGCTGACTCTTTGAGGAACTAGTTCTCTCATGACTGTGGAATGCCACTGCCCTCCAGCCTCTAAATGCTGGGAAAGCTTGGCTGTGTCAGTAAATCAAGCTGGGTCCACCCAGACAGGAAGACTACACCCGGGGTGACAGCCACACGGAAGCATTTGGTGAGTTTAAAGCTTGAAGCTTCCAAGCTTCCATGAGCTTTAAGTGATTTTCAAACCAGCACATTTTAAATGTGTTTGGGGAACAAATTAGGATAGAAATCAATAATATCTATTAACTATTGTGGAGTTTTTTTCCTCTCCTTTGAATATTTTATTAAGTTATTTCTACCATAAAATAGTTCTCACCATCGCCTTCCCTACTCCACTTATTCATGGATTTCCTATGCTATGACACTGATGTCTGCCATGGCATCATTCTATCTAGTTTCATGAGGATGTGGTCTGTAGGGTCCTTCTATTTCATGGAGCTGAGGCTGAAACACAGTTGAAGTCAAGATGTTATCTTAATTTGACCAAAATTCTGTCCCTTGATCAACAGACCTAAGCCTTTTTTTAAAAGAAAGTTTAATGCTGACCAGAACCTGATGTCTTAAGACAAACATGTCAAACTCGTGGCCCACGGGCCGCATTCCTCATTTATTTGGCCTGTGTTAGCCTTTTAGTTTGACATGCTTGTCCTAAGGGCTTCAAAAGTAAAGGAAAGAAAGGAGGAAAGTGAGTCATGGTGCCAGGAGGCTGGACAAGGCCAGTATGAGTCCAGAAGACTGAAAGGAGAAAGGATCACGTTAAAGAAATGGAGCTGGCCTCTCCAATGTGGCTCAGTGGTTGAGTATTGACCCATGAACCAGGAAGTCACCAGATGAATCCCTAGTCAGGGCACATGCCCAGATTATGGGCTCCATCCCCAGGAGGGGGCATGCAGGAGGCAGCCGATCAATGTTTTCTTATCGATGTTTCTATCGGTTAATGAAAAAAACCAATGAAACCTGTAGAGAATTTTGTAAGTTTATTTGAGCCAAACTGTTGACATATGCTGGGAAGCAGAACCTCAATGAATTGATATAATGCTCTGGAGACTGGGGAGTTCATACCTTGTTTTTATAATTTACCATCAAAAGGAAAATACGCAAGTGGTTTACATGAAATTCATTGGTGATAGATTAAGGAGGTGGGATAAAGCAAATCAGGGGAAATCCCTGGGATTGAATAAAAAGTAAAATGATGGACACATACTTAGGTGGGTGCAGGATCAATTAACAAGATAATGAAGGGATTTGTAGTATCTGTCCTGGCGCCCAGCACATTTAGTTGTGCCCCAGGGGCTTCAGAAATAGGGAAGTTACAAGTTACCCAGACATTTCACAAATATGTTATCTTAGAGGCAAAAAGACAAATGCTCAGTAAAGATCAAAGGTGATTTCTGTCAAGGAAAACACTGGCCCAGGATGTGGCCACCCACCATAACCTGTTTGTAGATAAATATCTAATTTTCAGACCATCTTTTGTGATTACTCTAGGTCTCTGAGCCTGCAGGACTGCCATGCAGGCCTCCACTGAGCCTTTCAGGCTAGCATGTGGCTCCTTTTGTCCATATATCTATCCCTCTCTTTTCCTGTCTCTCTAAAAAATTCAATGAAAACATATTTAATACATACATACATATATACATAAAATAAAAGGAAAGCCGCCGATCTGTTGACCCCAGAAACAGAGTTTCAGTCAAGCTACAGATGACATCTTGACTTCAGTGCCAGGCCCAGTAAAGCTGAAGAACACACCCTCCTGAAACCAGACAGAACAATGCCTGGCTGACATCAGAACCTGGTACAATGGTTAACTACTCCGTCCCCTGGCCCCAGACACTCAGTGAGTCCATACCCCAACTCCTTGAGCCATCGTGGAAAATATTTTCCCCCATGTAACCAACCCATCACCTGGAAGCCACTGGGGAGCCAGGTCTTTGAGCATTAGGTCAGCTAATGACTTCAGGCTCGACACCATTTTCTCAATTAATAAACCTCTACTTTCTTGAATGCAAAACTCCTGTTCGCGTTTGATTGGGTTTTCATGCACGCAGGACACAGACCTCTTTGGTCTGGTACCATGCTCAAGATCTGAATCTTGTCTATTTCTTCAATCTCTCCTCTTACTCTGTCTACACAAATACTATTTATTTTTTCTTTTTTAAACATATGTTTTATTGATTTTAGAGAGAGAGGCAGAAAGAGGGATAGAGAGTTGGAAACATTGATGAGAGAGAAACATCAATCGGTTGCTTCCTGCACGCCCCCTACCAGGGATTGAACCCACAGTCCAGACATGTTCCCTGTCTGGGAATCAAGAGTGACCTTTTGGTTCATGGGTCTATGCTCAACCACTGAGTCACACTGGCCAGGCTATTTGTCTTTTTTTCCCCAATGCTCTGAATTATTTTAGACTACTCTGAGTTTTTTATACGTTGTTCTATTTTTTTCCAAAACCCTTCCCTCATGCTGCCAACAAACTCTAACCTACTGTTACGCTTCAGTAATGACTCTTCACTCTCGGGAAAAGAAAAAAGCTTATAGAAAAAAATGACTAAATTTTGTTCACAAAGATAACAAATACAAGTTTGGGCTTTCAATATTCTGCCCGTGTATCTTATCACTTGTTTCTCAAAAAATTTTATGAACTATATATGGCGGGTATTGATTTCTAGGGATGAGTATACTGAGTAGAGGCAGCGGCCAGTGTTGGTAGAAGTAGGAGAAGGCACTGGAAAACTCCAGCAGGCGCCATTCAGGTTGTATCCTATCGAAAGGATGCCCTGGGGTCCTGCAGCAAGTACATTTGCCTTTATTTCACATACATCACTTTCAGAGTTCACAGCAGGGGATGTCTTTCATTATGCAGATTTTTGACCTTTATTTTTTTTAAGCTGTCAGGACCACTAATTCTGAATAATAGACAACTAAAAAGTTTTCTGCTGGAAGAAAGTTAGTTGTATTTTTTTATTCTCACCGTCTTCACTCACAAATGCACCCAGGTCAAAAGTTTAGGGAAACTTGGTATAAAATAGCCACCCCTGTTTTGTTATGGTAATTTTTGGTTTCTAAATACAGAAGTGATTTAATAGTAAAATCTTGTTGGTCCAATTAGAGGTCATGGGAATGCCTCTATCTGAATGTAAAAACAAAACAAACAAACAAACAAAAATACACATCTGGTTTTAAGTTATGAGATGGCCGAAGGTTTCCAGAGATCAGAGTTAGAGAAGCAGTTTATGACCTTTACCTAAACTTGAGTTGAAAAGGTGATCTACATTTCCAAAGGCACCAAGGGTTCCAATTTGAATTTCTGTGGTGACATTTGGAAAGATTGATCACTCTATTCTGGAAGAAGATGAAAGAATGTGGGAGAGAGGTTCTGAGCAGGCAGCACTGCCAGTGGGAGCTGGCAATCAACTAGAATAGCCCCAAGAATTCTCTTTATTTTTCCAGATGCACTATTTAACTAATTTTTGTTGATATTTGGTTAACAAAAATTTAAAGTTCAAGTGTCTACTGTCCTACTCCAGCTACTAAGATACTAAGATCGGTTAAAATGGGAAAGATTTTTATTGTAAACTGCTTTTCTTCAGGTTGCGGGAACAATTAAAATTGTTAATGAAAGCTTTCTGATGGAAGCTACACGGATAAAACTAATTTCAAAGTTCTGAAACCTTATTTTGTTTTACTTTGTAATGTTTCACATTGTGATGTTTCTGAAGGCAGTGATGTGTTTCCTATGCAGCTTAATGAATATAACATGTCAAAAATAAACTGATCCATGAGGATGATAATAATAATACCACAGTGTAGTCAGGCCTGCAGCCTCTCCCATTGAAATAATTAGGTAAAGCTGCTTTTTAAAAAGATAAAATTTAAGAAAATTTGGATATTTAGGAATTGAAAATAAATTAATAAGGCAACTTAATCCTTCAGAATTATGTTTGAGAATGCTGAAAATTAGACTTTCATCCATTAAAAAGAAAAGTAAAAAATTATATATATATTAGAGACCTCTAGTGTTTACAGTAGCTTACTGCAGCTTCATCTAAAAAATGTGTCTTCCTTCCATTAGGTACAACTATAACCCCTGACAGTATATGTAAAACAAATATAAGACAACTTTAAAAGGTAAAGAGAAGTCAGGCTGGTTAGGGACCTCAGGACTACAGGTGATATGTCCCCTGGGGTTTTTGTTTGTTTTGTTTTTGCCTCACAAATCCCAGACTTGGAGCTAAAAAAGCTGACAACCCAGAAATGCCAGTGAATGTAGACCAAGCAAAACAGACTTGCTCTCTAGCCAAGAACCAAGAAATGGGCAGCTAGCAACACAGAAAACTATTAGATGATAACTGCTCTGCTCTAGTGAAGCCCCTCGGAAAACGGGGTGGCCCCGCCTACCCATGTCAGCAAAAGCTGAACGGGGAAGTCTCGGTTCCCAGGCTCTAACAGCGGCGACACCAACTCCGCCTCAGAAACCTTGTGGATGAAAGGGGCCACATGCTAACCTGACAAGCTCAGGGAAGGCATGTATGGCAGTCTTGCAAACTCAAAGACCTAAAGTAACCACAAAGGATGGTCTGCAATTAAACTTTAACTAAAAGCAGTTATAGTGGATAGGTACATCCTAGGCTGGTATCTTCACTGACAAGGTCAACCTTTTCCTGAACTGAGCCTACCTGTCTTTTTGCATCTATGATAACATATCCTTGAAATGTCTGGGTAACTTGTAACTTCCCTTTTTCAGGACCCCTTGGGGCACAACCCAATGTGTCTGGGCTCCAGGACAGAGACCACAAATTCCTTCACTGTTACCATGTTAATTGTTCCTGCACCCACCTAAGTATGTGTGTATCATTTTACTTTTCATCCAATCCCAGGGGCTTCCTCACTTTGCTTTCTCCAGCCTCTCCAGTCTATCACCAATGGATTTCATGTAATCCACGTACTTCCCCTCCTTTGATTGCAATTTATAAAAATAGAGGAAAGCCTGCCTTTCAGAGCATTATCCCACTCGGTTGAGGTTTTGCTTCCCAGCAATTGTCGACAGTTTGGCTCTAATAAATTCACAAAAATTCTTTACAAATTTGCAATTTTTTTTTTTATGTTAACAACCTCCACTGGGCTAGAGAAAGCCACGGAGGGAGCTGGGACTTCATCCCTCCCAAGCAGTGTCATTGGAGACCATGTAGCTCAGCAGTGATGGCACCAGTCCTTCCCCATGTCGGTGGAGGCCATGAGGGAAGTTGTAATAAGGCCCCTCTGCCCCTCCCAGCCCAGGAGGTAGCAGTGGTGGCTGATCATCGATCAGGAACTCCCATTCTATCTATCAGTGATGAATAGTCCCTGCCCTCCAATGTCAATGAAGGTCAAATGGGAACCTCAAATTCTATCCCATCCAGTTAAAAAACTGTATTTCAAAATGTGGATTGACCTGCCCATCATTTGTAATAGGTCTGGGACCTCTGCAAGACTCTTTTTTTTCAATCATCATTTCTCATAGAAATTAAATACACTAAATCATCATATCTGTTACTTTCTATTGGAGATAAGAGATAATCATGAGGCTGTAACCTGGGATGAAAGGCTTAGAACAGAGGGACAAGGCTAAGTCCAAATTAGGAGCAGAAACCAAGGGGAGTGACTAAAGAGGCTTCCAAGAGCAGTAAGAGCATTAAAGTTCAAAAATACAGCCAGCTTCAGTAAATTGGAGTTCATGAAATGCATCTAAAGCTGCAACAAGAGTTGAATGAGGCCCTAAGCCTGGTAACATGAAGGAGTTTGAGAAGGCATTCTGAGCCCTGATCATAGAGCCTTTGATTCTTTTTTATTTTTAACACTATAGGCCCGGTGCATGAAATTCATGCAGTTGTGGGGGGCAGGAGGGGGAAGGTAGGGAGGTTCCTCAGGCTGACCTGCACCCTCTCCAATTCAGGAGCCATCAGGGGATGTGTTACTGATGGCTTGGGTCCACTCCGCATGGTTCTCTGCTCTCTGCAGGGCCTGTCTGCTCCATACCATGGGGATGGGCAAGCAGGCCCTGCTGGGTGCTGCCTGTGGGCTCCGATTGCCTGCTCCCAGGTCACCTCCACCACCGCCCACCAGGCCCTACTGGGTGCTTGCTGCCTGTGGCCCCCCTTGCCTGCTGGGCTCATGTTGCCGGAGTGATGCCACCAGCGTCCTCCCAGCCACTATGGGTGCCATCATCTTTTGTCATGGAATGATGGTTAATTTGCATATTACTCTTTTATTATATAAAATGTTTTTATTGACTTTACAGAGAGGAAGGTAATGGGAGAGAGATCAAAACATTGATGAAAGCCCTGACCAGTTTGGCTCAGTGGATAGAGCTGTCGGCCTGCGGACTGAAGGGTCCCAGGTTTAATTCCCCTCAAGGGCATGTACCTTGGTTGCAGGCACATCCCCAGTGGGGAGTGTGCAGGAGGCAGCTGATTGATATTTCTCTCTCACTGATGTTTCTGACTATCCCTCTCCCCTTCTCTCTGTAGAAAATCAATAAAAATATATTTAAAAACAAAACAAAACAAAACAAAAAAAACATTGATGAAAGAGAAGCATTGATTTGCTGCCTCCTGCCCACCCCATACTGGGGGACAACCCCAAAACCCAGGCATGTGCCTGACCAGGAATGAAACCAGTGATCTCCTGGTGCATGGGTTGATGCACAACCACTGAGTCACTCTAGCTGGGCAGATCCTTTGATTCTTAACCTAACACAGCTCTGGAATGATCCAGACCAGACTAGAATGTATGCACCAAATCCCATTTGCCCAGAGCCCAGACTGTCACAGCTTCCTATTAGAAATAGCAGACCATTTGTCAAATGGTAAATTCACTTGTAAAGTTCACCTGGCCCTGGCCATTTTTGCTCGGTGGTTAGAGTGTTGACCTGTATACTGAAGGGCTGTGGGTTCAAATCTGTTCAAGGCTACATAGCTGGGTTGCAGGCTCAATCCCTGACCTCCGGTTAGGGCTCATGCAGGCAGCAACCAATCGATGTGTCTCACATTGATGTTTCTCTCTCTCTCTGTCTCTCCCCCTCACTTCCACTCTCTAGAAAAATCAGTGTCAAAAATATCCTCTGGTGAGGATTAACAACAACAACAAGAAGTTCACCCTGGAGATTTAGGGAGACATCTATTGCACACGAGTTTTTCTTTCAGCAGAGGCAGCCTTTTGCTTTCTGTAGACTCTGAGAGTTACTTTGATTTTCTAGTCTAACTAAATAACACCTTTTGTCAACCAGAACTGTACAGGATTGTGTGTATTGCAGCCCATAGAAATCTTTCTATGCCATGAATGTACTAAAAGTATTTTTAGTGCATTTAGACAGTATCTTAAACCCTGAATCAATGTGTCTACACAGCCTACATGAGAGTGGATGTATATTGAGCCTTTTCTGTGTGCAAGCACTGGCCTAAGCATGCTTTATTTAATGATAGGTTTTGTCCCAACCCTAGAAGGTAGAAAATATGATTCTCATCATTCTTCATATAAGTAAGCTGAGGCACAGGGAGGTAAGCCACTTGCTTCTATTACAGTTAGAAAGCTGCAGAGCTGGACGGTGAACCCAGCCAGGCCAGTTCCAGAGTCTGTGCTCTGAGTCACTGCTCTGTGCATGATTAGACTGTAAATGCTTGAATTGTGTGTGCAGGAAGGTTGCATGAATGGTTTTCCTTGAAATTGCTTTGGCATCCATGATTTCTGGGCAACAGTGAAGACTTAAAGTTGAGACTCAGTTTGGAAGTTGTTTTTCCTTATCAGAAGCAGATGTAAACCCCCCTCTACTGTGAGTGAGCCCACAGGTTTTGCCCAGAGGAAGCAGCAGAGAGGGCTTTGACCAAAGGGGTGGGAGTTGGAGAAACATGAGATGGGCATCTGTGCTCTGGAATAGTCCTTGTTCCCTTCCTCACCTACCTCTCTCAGGCTTCTGAATATTTTGTTTTTCTCTGCCATTCCTTATGCTTTGGGGATTGTTTTAACTTGGCTGGCTGGGTTTCCCCATCTTGAATGTTGTAGTCAGTGGAACTGGACTGACGGGCAGTAGGAGAAACGGTAACAACTGATTCAGAGAAGCTAAACCTCTTCATATAAACAGAGGCTGGGGAGAAGGAGGGGATCTGAGCAGTTTACAGAGGGAGAAAAGTTAGGGGTGGGGAGACAGAGAGAGAGTTTTTTAAAAAATATATATATTTTTTAATATGTTTTTATTTAATTTTTTAGAGAGAGGAAAGGAGAAGGATAGAGAGATAGAAACATCAATGATCAGAGAAACATCATCGATCGGCTGCTTTCTGCATGCCCCCATTGGGGATCGTGCCCACAACCCTGGGCATGTGCCCTGCCCAGGAATCGAACCAGCGACCTCTTGGTTCCTGGGTCAAAGCTCAACCAGTGAGCTACACAGACAGGCTGTTTCTATAAATTTACTTTTTCTTATTTAGTGAGAAATTTATTGGGGTGACATTGGTCAACATGAACATATAGGTTTCAGGTGTGGCTTTCTATGTTGTAAGATCTATATATTGCACTGTGCTCACCACCCAAAGTTAAATCTTCTCTTATCGCCATAAATTAGGAGCCTATTCTGCCCCCCACCCCCTTCCCTCTGGTTATGAATATAAAATGGGATAACTTTCAATATTACTCAATATACTTCAGAAAAACTTGAATCCCTTTTAAAAATTATTTTGCTTCCTGGATGGGTTGCCTAGGAATGCAACTCGGAGCTGCATAGGCCCCTCGCTTGCTCATGGTTTCACACACTTTGATAGAGAAGAACCAAAGGCAGACCGGTTGTTGCAGACATTTTACAGAATGTTTTCAAGAAAAAAATGTAAAAAAATGTAGATGATAAAAAGAGTAAATACCTTGCATTTAAAATTTCAACTTGATGCCAGTGTAAGGTAAAAAGTAGAAGCTTCTAAAATTAGAAAGAACCAGAAGAACCCCCAAAACAAGAAAGAAAACATCTTTAGTCAGAAAAGAGTAAAATACTTTTAATTGTGTTATGGGCTGACCTGCTCCTCAGAGAAATTGTAATATCAAAATCTCAGTTTATTATTTATTGTTTATCCCATACGGTCGAGTTAATTGCATTTCATGATGCAAGTCTGGAGATTTTGTCAACTTTTCAGTTGTTTAACAATGTCCTTTTTTAAATAACCCCTTTTGCTATTCTCACAATTATCCCCACTGGGAAAATCGGGTCCCCACTAAAAGACAATGAGCCAGGCTGGCATGACTCAGTGGTTGAGCATCAACCTATGAACCAGGAAATCAAGGTCAGGGCACTTGCGTGTTTCGGGCTGGATTCAGTGTCGGGCTTGCAGGAGGCAGCCAATCAATGGTTCTCATCATTGATGTTTCTAGCTCTCTCTTCCTCTCCCTTCCTCTCTTTTTTTAAATTTATATATATATATTTTTTATTACATAAAGTATTACAAAGATTAGTACATATATCTGTTTTTTCCCCCTGCTCTTTCCCCAGCCTCCCCTACCCCCCAGTGATTTGTGTCCATTGGTTATGCTTAAATGCATGCATAAAAGTCCTTTGGTTGATCTATAACCCCCCCAACCCTCCCTGTCCTTGTTGCTGTAATTTGACAGTCTATTTGATGCTGCTCTGTCTCTGTATCTATTTTGTTCACCAGTTTATAATGGTTATTATTATCCATAGATGAGTGAGGACATGTGGTATTTTTCTTTCATTGACTGGCTTATTTCACTTAGCATTATACTCTCCAGTTCCATCCATACTTCTGCAAATGCTAAGAACTCCTTCCTTTTTACAGCAGCATAGTATTCCATTGTGTAGATGTACCACAGTTTTCTAATCCATTCATCTGCTGATGGACACTTAGGCTGATTCCAAATCTTAGCTATGGTAAATTGTGCTGCTATGAACATAGGGATGCATATGTCCTTTCTGATTGGTGTTTCTGGTGTCTTGGGATATATTCCTAGAAGTGGGATCACTGGGTCAAATGGCAGTTGTATTTTTAGTTTTTTTAGGAAACTCCATTTTGTTCTCCACAGTGGCTGCACCAGTCTGCATTCCCACCAGCAGTGCACGAGTGTTCCTTTTTCTCCACATCCTCTCCAGCACTTGTCGTTTGTTGATTTGTTGATGATAGTCATTCTGACAGGTGTGAGATGGTACCTCATTGTTGTTTTGATTTGCATCTCTCGCATGATAAGTGACTTTGAGCATGTTTTCATATGTCTCTTGGCCTTATTTATGTCCTCTTTCAAAAAGTGTCTATTTAGGTCCATTGCCCATTTTTTTATTGGGTTGTTTATCTTCCTTTTGTTAAGTTGTATGAGTTCCCTGTAAATGTTGGAGATTAAACCTTTATCAGAGATATCATTGGCAAATATATTATCTCATGCAGTGGGTTTTCTTGTTGTTTTGTTGATGGTTTCTTTTGCTGTGCAGAAGCTTTTTATTTTAATAAAGTCCCATTTGTTTATTTTCCCTTTAGCTTGCCCTAGGAGCTGCGTCAGTGAAGAAATTCTTTCGGCATATGTCTGAGATTTTGCTACCTGTGGAATCCTCTAGTATTTTTATGGTTTCCTTTCTTACGTTTTAAGTCCTTTATCCATTTTGAGTTTATTTTTGTGTATGGTGTAAGTTGGTGGTCTAGATTCATTTTTTTTGCATGTGTCTAACCAAGTTTCCCAGCACCAATTATTGAAGAGACTGTTTTGGCTCCATTATATGGTCTGTCCTCCTTTGTCAAATATTAATTGAGTGTAGTGGTTCGAGTCAATTTCTGGGTTCTCTATTCTATTCCATTGGTCTATATGTCTGTTCTTGTGCCAGTACCAGGCAGTTTTGAGAACAGTGGCTTTGTAGTACAGCTTGATATCTGGAATTGAGATCCCTCCTATTTTGTTCTTCTTTCTCAGGATTGCCGCAGCTATTCGGGGCTTTTTAAAAATTTTTTTCCAGATGAATTTTTGAAGAGTTCTTTCTAGATCTGTAAAATATGCTGTTGGTATTTTACTGGGGAGTACATTGAATCTATAGATTGCTTTGGAAAGTATGGACATTTTGATGATGTCGATTCTACCAATCCATGAACACGGAATGTTCTTCCATCTGGTTATGTCTTCCTCTATCTCTTTTTTCAGTGTACTGTAGTTTTCTGAGTATAGGTCTTTTATGTCCTTTTAAGCTTATTCCTAGGTATCTTAATTTTTTTGGTGCAATGGTAAATGGGATTGTTTTTTAATTTCTCTTTCTGTAAGTTCACTATTGGCATATAAAAATGCCATAGATTTCTTCGTGCTAATTTTGTATCCTGCTACATTACCATATTCATTTATTAGGTCTAATAATTTTTTGATGGAGTCTTTAGGGTTTTCTAAGTACAGTATCATATCATCTGCAAATAATGACAATTTTACTTCTTCTTTTCCAATGTGGATGCCTTTTATTTCTTCTTCTTGCCTGATCACATTGGCTAGCACTTCCAGTACTATGTTGAACAGGAGTGGTGAAAGTGGACATCCCTGTCTTGTCCCTGTTCTTAAGGGAAATGGTTTTAGTTTTTGCCCATTGAGTATGATGTTGGCTGTGAGTTTGTCATATAAGGCTTTTATTATGTTGAGGTCTGATCCTTCTATTCCTACCTTGCTGAGAGTTTTTATCAAGAAAGGGTGTTGGATTTTGTCAAATGCCTTTTCTGCATCTATTGATATGATTATGTGATTTTTGTCTCTCAATTTGTTTATGTGATGTATCACATTTATTGATTTGTGGATATTGTACCAGCCTTGCATTCCTGGAATAAATCCCACTTGGTCATGGTGTATGATCTTTCTAATGTAATGATGGATCCGGTTTGCTAGAATTTTGTTGAGGATTTTAGCATCTGTGTTCATCAGGGATATTGGCCTGTAATTCTCTTTCTTTGTGGTGTCTTTATCTGGTTTTGGTATTAGGGTAATGCTGGCTTCATAGAAAGAGCTTGGAAGTGTGCCTTCATCTTGAATTTTTTGGAATAGTCTGAGAAGGATTGGCTTTAGTTCTTCTTTGAATGTTCGGTAAAACTCCCCAGTGAAGCCATTTGGTCCAGGGCTTTTGTTTGCTGGAAGCTTTTGGATGACTGTTTCAATTTCATTAGTAGTTATTGGCCTTCTTCCTCTTTTTTATATAAGAAAATATATAAATAATAATAATAAATAAATAATAAAGGTTGCAATGAAATTTCAGCACTAAATAGAAAAATCAGGTAAACAGCACCCCCTGCAGGCTGGTTCCTTAATTCAGCATATACTTGGCTAATTATACCACCTGTTACAAAGAAAGTGAAAAAAATAAGATTTTACAGTAATTTTAAAATATCAATTAAAAATAGCAATATGAAATGTGTGTACACTGTGATTTTTCAGGTTTCTTTATCCATTAAATCATTTTTCCCTATTTCTCTAGGTAATCTTATCCAAATAAGAAAAATTAAAATCAGATGAAGAATATATGTCTACTCTTGGATAAAGAAAGAATACCTTTTCTAAAAAATAAGTTTTTTACTTCAAGCACCCAAAGACTGGATTGTGAACATAAACTTTAAAAGCCTTTAAAAGTCATGAAATTGAAAACTTTATTGGTCTCTTTTTATTTTTGAAAATCAAGAAACTTTAGTTCAGTAACTCTTATCATTCTGTGTTTTACTGGAAATGAGAATATAGTGCTCTAAACATCATGTTTTTATTGTCACAATTTAACCTTTTGGACAATTGAATTACTTGTTTCTTTTGAATTTCCACAGGGGTAACTGACTGTGGGTTCACATTTTTGTGGTGTGGTATGTGTTTTTGTTTGTTTGTTTTTTTGTTTCTTTTTTTGTTTGTGATCCTAGAGTATTTGGTTGTTTTTATTAGAAAATAATCCTTTCATGATCCAGCCCTGAGCATGAGGAAAGACCATTTCTCTCCTGAATCCACTGTTACCTGAGACTCCACAAAAGGGACTTCACAGAGGGATTACCTGAACAGCTTGAGAGCGGGAGATTCTACCAGATTGTCTGGATGGGCTCCAATGTAATCACACGGGTCCTTCCTTATAAGAGGGATACTAGAAAGTCAAAGGAGGAGAAAGATGATGTGAGGACAGAAGCAGAGTGTAGAGTGATGACTATCCACTAAGGAATGCCAAGGCAACCCCGAGGAGCAGGAAGAGGCAAGGAGCACATTTCCCCCCAGGCCCCCCAAAGGAGCCAGCCTGTCCATGCAAGGTGGACTTTACACTTCTGACCTCCAGGCCTGTAACAGTGTGACGACTGGGGAATCAAACTTCTGTCGCTGGTAGGAGTGAGGTTCCTGGGGTACTGCTGAAATCAAAAATTTTAGAAGCCCACTCGGGAGAATGAGGTGTGGAAAAAGGCTTTATTTGTGCGGAGTTTACATTTTTGGGGCTCCAAAGTTCCACCCGCCCTGAGCCAGTCCTGAAAGGGGAGCAGCTGGAGTTCCAGTGGAGAAAAAGCAAGGCCAGTGTCCAGAGCTTCTGCTCCGTGTTGCAGCCAGTGTAGTTCAGCGCTCAAGTTTAGTCCATTAGTCCATTGTGAGAAGTTTAAATATTCAGGTTTTGGGTGCTTACAGTGGCCATGCCCATCCTGACCACTAATTTGTTTCCAGGTGTCACTGGCAGACAGGTAGGTAACTTCCTATGTCACTCAGACCTTATTGGGCATGTGTCTAAACTGCCTTTGTCCAGTCAGCCCCCTTTTCCCCATCAATCCATGGGGAACAGACTTGGAGAGTGTTAAATGCAGCTTTTTGGCAGAGCTGTGTAAATGGCATGCCTATGTTATTCCTCCTTTCCCGTTAAATAATGACCAGGTTATTGCAATGGTATCAATAGAATAAATTTGTGTTGTCATAATTGGTTATAGCATTAGGGAACTAATATACATGACAAGTTGAATGGAATTTTTGAAACTACTGGCAGCTATAAGAGAGAAAAGGATCTCCTAATATACCTGGACCTCATTCTCTGAGCTAATTAAAAAAAATGTTTTTAATTAGGGATAAAGATGGGGATTTCCCAGTAAATTGGATTGCTTAGAAGGATCATCAGAGTCAGGTTATATCACGGTGCTCAGGACTCCAACACCGAATTGCCCAAGAGAGCGTGTGAGAGGCCTTCGAAGGAAGCTGGAGTGATCCTCTGGCCAACTTGAAACGCGGGGAGACGAGAAGTTAAACTTTCCCTCGGGAGACAGTGTGTCTGGCGAATACTATTTCCTGTCCGTTGAAATATCTTTTTATAGCTGGGAAAATCAACTGGTGAGCCATGGAAAATGATTTCTTTTGTTTATTTACTTTGACTTTTTGAAATGCTCTTGGACTTGACTCTGGGGAAAACAGACCTCAGGACAATGAAAGATGTACCAAGTGGCCTCTGCAAGGAGCTAGTGTTGCCTGTTTGCTGCTGAGATCAGCTCTGAGAGGGAGGGAACGGAGCTGAGACTGCCGAACGCCTCCAGCCTGTGCTCCCACCAACGCAGGTTGTGTGTCTCTTGCACGTTTGTGTAGGGGGTGAGTTCAACCTGAAACCTTTCCACAGAGAGGACAAAATACACGTTCCCCTCAGCTTTAACTTGGATACCATGTCCTGTGTTGGTTAAGTACCATTTTGCTTAAGGAAACAGATCCTGAATACACACAGCTGGAGACCCAGATGGGCTCCCATGGGAATTTAGGCCTGTTGTGACCTTTGTTCAGGCTGCTCTTTGCTTTAAGCTCTTCTGGAGAGACAAGGACTAGCGGAACTGGTACCTAGAGTTTGCCTTAGCACGGTAACTCTTGATCAAATTTAGAGACAAGATTCTTTCCTTTCCTGGCTACTGTAGCTCAGTGGTTGAGCATCAACCTATGAACCCGGGTCACGGTTCGATTCCTGGTCAGGGCACTTGCTCAGGTTGCAGGCTCGATCCCCAGTGTGGGGTGTGCAGGAGGCAGACAATCAATGATTCTTCCTCATCATTGATGTTTCTCTCTCTCTCTCCCTCTCCCTTCCTCTCTGAAATAAAAATAGATACTTTTTTTAAAAGAAATATTCTTTTCTTAACCTCACAAGCTATGAACCACCAGAAGCAGCAGTTACTTGCCCGTAGGTGGGAAGTCCAAGTGAACCAACTTTATTCATGGCTTAAATATATTGGAGGAGAATAATGGTTTTAGGTATTTAACTTTCTGGTGTCATTGGAAGATTTTTTTTTTCTTTCTGACTTGGGTTCCACAAGGTTTGGCAATGATGGTAGATCAAGTTCAGAGAGGACCACCTTACACTAAAAGATGAACTCAGATAAAAAGCTAGCAGTTGCAAGGAATAAACCAGGAGTAGCCTGAAGCTATTCATAGACCCTGAAAAAACAGCAAATAAAGATTTCTCCATAGAAATAGCTAATATTTCCTGGGTGCTTACTCTGAAGCAGAGACAGTCATGCTTTACACATTTTAACCCCCACAGCAACCCCATGCTATTGTTTTTTCCATTTCACAGATAGAAAATTGGAGGCAAGGGTATCTAAATACACCCAGCCAGTGGGCGGGGAGCCAGGATCTCACTCAGGCCATGTAGCTCTAGAGCCACAAGGAGAAAAATGGGAGAGGAATAGAAGGCGCCACTCAGACACAGACAATGGTGCCTCGGAGCAAAAGGCAGTCTATTGCTGAGACATTGTCCCTCTCTGGGCAGGAGCTTCCTTGAATGAAAGGTGCAGGCGGAGG